>JAJLXO010000280.1:0-25000 GCA_030571375.1 Botryozyma mucatilis | reverse complement strand
ATACTATATTATATTATACTATATTACATTCTATATTATTATACTTATTATTATACTTATTATTATACTTATTATTTTACTATATTATTATACTATATTATTATACTTATTATTATACTATACTATATTATTATACTATACTATACTATATTATTATACTATACTATACTATACTATATTATACTACATTATAGTATAGCATATAATAGCATTATATAATAGCATAGAATAGCATATTATAGCATATAATAGCATATAATATCATATAATATCATATAATAGCATATAATATCATATAATATCATATAATATCATATAATATCATATTATTATAGCATATTATACTATACCATACTATACTATATTATTATACTATACTATATTATTATACTATACTATTATACTATATTATTATATTATACTATTATACTATATTATATTATATACATTACATTCTATATTACTACATTACTATACTATACTACACTATACTATATTTATTATACTATATTATACTATACTATTATACTATATTATACTATACTATTATACTATATTATTATACTATACTATTATACTATATTATTATATTATACTATATTATTATACTATACTATTATACTATATTATTATATTATACTATACTATTATACTATATTATTATATTATACTATATTATACTATATTATACTATACTACACTATCATACTATACTATCCTATTCATTTAATTTCCCTATCAATTCTTTTTTATTTTCGCTTTTAATTGCATATTTGCATTTTAAAACGCATTTATTTCAAAAGCATTTATTAAAAAAGCATTTATTTACTATTTACTTATTTATTTATTTACTATTTACTATTTATTATTTACTATTTACTACATTATATTATATACTTCGTATATAATATAATGTTTATTATTATTATTATTATAGTATATATAGTATACTTACTATAATATATTATATTATATACTTCGTATATAATATAATATATTATTATTATAATGCTTCACGGTTATCGGCTATAACTCAAACCCGGTTGTTAGGCTATAAATACATTAACAGTTTTTATTTTTATTTATTTTCATTATAATATGAATGCAAACAAACAATAATTTTAATATTAATATTTTTAATATTAATCTTTTAATATATTGAAATTTTATTGTTGTAATATATTATGGAAAATTCACTTTGTGACACTATATCTTCACACAAAAAACGCGTATCGGCAGCACAAGAAAATTTCATTTTAGCTACTAAACAATGCAATGAAAGTAAGAATTTAATATAATATATATAATAATATATTATTATATATAATAATATATATATAATAATATATAATAATAATCAACTCTTTGCTAATTTATAGTGTTCAGTGAATTTAATGAAATAATAGACTCACTTTCCTCTAGAAACGACGCGTTGGAAAATGCTATTGAAACTATTAGGAAGGCGCGAAAACAAGACATGGTTACAATAGGTAAATGGAAAGAAAAAATTAAAAAAGACAAAAATAGACTTATAGTAACAACCTGTGGTTTGAAAATTTTATATAATATGCTTTTAAATTATATTCCAGAAAGTGAAATACGACAGAATTACGATGTGGTTTTGGCAATGAATATTGCTAATCGGATAGAGTTAGGACATTTTAATTTAGAAAATGCTATCAGTAAATCTGAAACTGATCAGAAAATAACAAGTAAAAATGAAAAAATTAAAAGTCAAATACAAAATATAGTAAATCAAACCCAAACCCAAAGTCCATCAGAAGATGAACATCATGAGAAAAATAATACCCCAGATTCAATCGATTTAGACGGTCCTAGTGATATGTCTTTTATTTCCCATTTTCAAAAACCATTTTCACCTAAAAATATTAAAAATAAAATACATATACCCACTTGTCAAGTTTTACATGAAAAACAAGAATCACTACTTAATATAAAAAATAATTCTTTTCCAAGTAGTAAAGGTGAAGAATTTTCTCCTAATCGTAAAATAGTATCACCAAATAAAAGATTAAAAAATGACTTTGAAAATAATGATTTCTTTCCTATTCAAAATAAAAAAAAAATAAAAAATATTATAATTAGCAAAGATAATAATTCATTATATTCCAAAGAAAATCTTCAAAATCTTCAAAATCAAACGAACAAAGTTTCAGACAAATTAAAAAATACCAAAAAAATAGATTCATTATGTAGATCCGTCACAAATGATGAAACCAATTCAGGGAACAAAATATTTCCCAATAGAGAAGAATTTAAAAAAAGCCATCCCTCAGGACGACCTTGGAGACTTGAAGACTTTTCTGTAAATCCAAAAGCCAACAAACTAAATGTTTCTTACTCTTACGTTTCTAAAGAAAGGAGAAAGGAAGATCGAGAATGTCTTCATGGAGAAGGTTGTAATGAATGTATCGATTTCTATAGAATAGCTGGTGTTCCTGCTAATAATCTTATTAAACCTCCATCGTGGGACATTTCTACCAATAATAATTTATCTGAAAATGGAATAAATAATATAATTCAACAAGTGTCCAGACATCGTCAAGAATTTAAACAGCAAAAAGTTATGTCAAAAGAGTTTTGGAATTCTGATTTTCCATCTACTCAAGAATTAATAGAAGAAAAAAATCAATCTGAATTTATGCGAAACTTGGAAATTCAGCAAAGACTTAAAGATGCACTCAGAAAAGATGGTTTAGGTCAATGGATATTTAGAAACAAAGATTACCGAGACATGATTTTAAAATTTTAATATAACTAAAAATTTGATATATTAATTATGAATTTAATAAGAGTAGATAATCTATATTAATTATGAATTTAATGAACTTAATGAACTTAATGATAAGGATAGATACAATGTATTCAATTAATATAATATTTGCATAGTGCTTTTATTAAATGTGTTGTAACTTGATATATTTTAGAGTTTACTGTGACATTTTTAAAAATATATTGATGCACTAATATATTATAACTAAAATATAGAATAAATTTGAAAAAGGACTATCTAATATATTTATGATTACAATAATATGAAATAAAAAAAAATCTATTAATGTATTTATAAACTGTTAAAAATAACATTCCCATATTATTTCAATGAATAAACTAGAACGATGACAACACTTTTGGATAAAATAATGAATAATGAGTAATAAGATATTAATACTTGCTTTAATTCTTTTTTGAATAAACTCTTTTTTTAATAATTTTGGCTTCTTCTATTTTTTTTCTTTCCCTTCGATTCTTTATTTCTTCTCTTACTATTTTTCTATAAATTAAAGTCTTTATTGTATAAGACATATAAGTTGGCCTTTCACGGAATAATGAAGATAAGTCATATACATTGCTGAAATCATAATAGTTAATGAATAGGGAGGAAATGTTAATAACATCTTCAAAATTAAATATATTATCAATATTCCTTTTTAAAGATTCATTAAGATTTTTTTTGCAAAGTTCATTCTCTTTGTTGTTTGAATGTCTCATGAATGTATTTCCAATATCATCAAAAGCTGGATTTTCAATAGCAAAGAAATGCTTTAATTGATAAACATCATCAAAATTAATATATTCCAGATCAAAAAGATTTTCAAGATTATAAACATCATCATAATCTTTATATTCAAGATTGAAAAGATTTGAAATGTTGTAAACATGATCAAAATTGATATATTCTAAATCGAAAAGAATATTAAGATTTGGAATTAAATCATTCAAATAAATACATTCTTCTTCAAAGGAAAGATTATACATGAAAGTGTCATGCAAATCATCGAAAAGATCCAAAGATAAGGTAGTGATAGTTGATACATTTGGAAGAATATTAACATTTTCGATGACAGAAGAATCCAACACATAGCTTTCGAGCTCCAAACCATCTTCAATAGAAGAAAAAGAAGCATCCAAACTAAATAAGGAGCTTGACTCTGAATGAGATTCTAATTCTGATTCAAAACTAGAATCAGTAATAGATTGAGAATCAACTATATGATCATTTTCTAGATCATGCTTTAATTCATGCTCATTTTCAATTTCATCAAACAAATAAGCAACTTTAGAAAATCTAAAAGGTGATCTGAATGAGATAGACTTAAAAGCAGCATTTGCTTTAGCACTTCCATAGTTTTCGGAATGGGTGATACAATTTGATTTTGATTTAACCATTTGAGATGAGATTTAATTAATAAATAAAATAAAACACTAAAAGTAATATGAAATAATTTATAGCTTAAAAGGAGTATAGGTAAACAAATTATAATTCAATACAATAAAATAAAATAACTAAAATATGTGGATTTAAATGCACAAGATGAAAATAGTTTTTTGTTTGCAAGAAGTAAGATTAAAATTGGAAGAAAAAAATAAAAATAAAATAAAATAAAAATAAAAATAAAAATAAAATTAATGCAATCCACTTAAATATTAATTATATCTTATTTATAGTTGGAAATATATTAATTAATGCTATTAATTTAGTGCTGAATTACAAAGGAAAACACCTTCACATCTGCCAACTTTTTAATTTAATTTGTTTATTCATGTGAAATAAACAAACAAATAAACAAATAAACAAACAAAGGTAAACAGATGAGTAATCAATGGACTAATTATTAAAAGTATCGATACAGTGGGATAATATAAAAATGGAAGGGAACAAATAAAGTAAAATAGAATAAAATGAAAAGATGGTATTTGGGAATGACACATTTCAAGTTATAATAGGGAAAAAATTCAAAATGATTATTTAATGTTAGATGTGGAAGAGTTATGATATTGAAAAGTTAAAATTATTTTAGATGTTCATGGTATAGGTTATAAGATATTCATTTTTGCAGTATCTTGATTGAATTTTATAAAAGAAATATTAATGAATAGGATTTTAAGGTATTTGAGGTTGTCTTTTTAATACCATACTTGATAAAATAAAATTTTATATGACATTAAAAAATGAAGAAGCATTTAAAGTAGCATATGAAGAAGCAGCATATGAAGAAGCATATGAAGAAGAAGCATATGAAGAAGCATATGAAGAAGCATTTTAAATTTAAAATTATTAGTATTTATTAATAATTTAATCTTCCCAATGGACTAAGCATTCAATTTGTTGTAATTTAAGCAATATTTCAATTATTTAAGAAATCTCTATTCTAGTTAGTAAGTTTAGTTAGTAAATCTTTAGTTAAAGTCAGTAAATAAATAATTTGTATTTGTGTATTTGTATGTATTTTTGAACAAGATTATAATATGATTATAATTAAATAATCATAATAATAACCACAACAGTATACTTATATTGATTGTTGAATAAAAAATTATATTATCTAATATTTTAAATATATAAAGAACAGTAAACAGTGAATAAATAGTTTAAGATCAAGATGTTGATAGGATTAAAAATAAAATAAAATTCATATTTGAAAATTAATTTAAATATAAATTTAATGTAAATTTAAATTGAAATTAATTAAAATACAATTTCAAATAAATATAAATAAAATGTAAACACCCAAATCTATGATAATATTCCATATCAAAAATTTCTACTCATCATCGTCTTCGTCTTCTTCATCATCGTCAAGTTTGAGACCAGTTGGAGCAGATTGGATTGCGTTAATTCCAGTAAAAGGTTCAGCGTTTTGTTTTTTAAGGAGAATATTTGATTTTTCTTGCCATTCTCTTGATAATGTCTTTGGACGAGCACCCAAAACATAAGAGTGGAGGAATACAAAGATGGCAACTGATGAAAAGAATCCAATTGCAACCCAAAATGCTACGCTTTTTCCTTCACCGGGGAGAAGGGCTGGTCTGCGTGGTCCCCAGGGTCCATAGGAGATGTAAAATGCTGTATGTTAGTGGGTTAGTAAATAAAATAAAATAAATAAATTATAAAAACCATAATTCGCAATTGAAAGTGAAGGTACAAAATATATAGTGAATATAGTGCAAAGTCTCAACGGTATCGCATCTACCCATTAGTGTAATGTGCTATAGGAATAGTGTCTAGTAGATACCAAATTAGTGAGAACATGAAAGTGAAGTAGAAATAAAAATAAAAAAAATATAAATAAAAAAATAAAAATATAAAAATATAAAAATATAAAAAAATATAATAATTAAAAATACAAAAATATAAAAAAATAAAAAAATAAAAATAAAAATAAAAATAAAAAAATAAAAATATAAAAAGTAAAAAAGAAATATAAAAATTAAAAATACAAAAATATAAAAATAAAAATAAAAAAATAAAAATAAAAAAATAAAAATATAAAAATAAAAATATAAAAATAAAAATATAAAAATATAAAAATATAAAAAAATATAATAATTAAAAATACAAAAATATAAAAAAATAAAAATAAAAATAAAAATAAAAAAATAAAAATATAAAAAAATAAAAATAAAAATAAAAATAAAAAAGAAAAAATATAAAAATTAAAAACATGAAAATATAAAAATACAAAATACAAAAAATTAAAAATATAAAAAAAAAAATACAAAAATATAAAAATTAAAAAAATAAAAAAAAAACTAAAAAAATTAAAAAAAAATATAAAATAAAAAATTAAAAATACAAAATACAAAAAATTAAAAATACAAAAAAAAAATATAAAAAAAAATAAAAAAAAATAAAAATTAAAAATACAAAAATACAAAAATATGAAAAATATAAAAAGTAAAAAAAAAAAACACAAAAAATAAAAATACAAAATATAAAAAATATCAAAAATAAAAATAAAAATAAAAATAAAAATAAAAATAAAAAATATAAAAAATATAAAAAATATCAAAAATAAAAATAAAAATAAAAATATAAAAATTTATAATATAAAAAAACTCTCCAGCATATAGAAGAACATTGCCATTCACTATACCACTATATTAATTGTACAACACAATTACGAAATCTGCTAATATATATATCTAATACATATGTATATATACACACAATACAATATAAATACAACCACAATTCAACCATCAGTTCCAACAACCAGCAAACGACGTTTATTCACCTCAACATGCAAAGAAATAATAAATAACGCCAAAACAGATACAGGAATAAATGTATGTGGAATTGTGTTGTATTTATACCGTGTGTGCATATGCATATACATATATACGCATACATCTACAATATATGTACACACGCATATATAAACGCATATACAATATACATATACCATACATATACGCATATACAATATACATATACCATACATATACGCATATGTATACATATATATATATATATGTATATACCATATACGCATATATATATATATGTATATATACCATATACATACACATATATATACAAACATATACATATAAATAATAACATACATACAAATACATACAAACATACATACATACATACAAACATACATATAAATATGTATGTATGTATGTATGTATGTATGTATGTATGTATGCATATATGTTATTAGTATTCATATATACAAAATAACCTACCAGCTTTCTTCTCTTCCTCTGTGAGTTCCTTCCATGGTAACTTCATTCTGTCCTCGAGTTGCAATATAATTTCTTGTTGATCTTCAATTGGTAATTTTTCCCAACGATGTTGAAGATCGAATAAACTTGGAGTATATGCCGGTGTTGAAATAAATTTCTTTGATATTGGTCCAGCACTTGTTAATCTTTGAGTCAATGGACGGAATAATTGTCCTGATCGGAAAAGTCTTGAAGCCATTTTATAGTAATGTGAAAATAATTATTAATTATTAATTATTAATTATTACTTTAAATATATTAATTATTATTTTATATTTTTTTTATTTTTTTTATTTTTTTTTTATTTATTGTTTATTATTATTATAGTATATATTATTAGTATATATTATTATTATTAGTATATATTAATTAAAGATTCGTGAAAATGCGGTGATTTTTCTAAAATTTTGATGTTTAATAATTGGTTTACCGTTGCCATGGATTTAAATTAGTTTATTAGTAATAGTTTTTAAGATGATGAGTAATAATAAACACACAGTCGGCCTTCGTGGGATTGGCTATTGGGAAATATTTTGGTACTGGGATGAATTATACATTCACAAGCAATAGTATTACCAGGACAACTGTTGTCCTGGTAATACTATTAATTATTTGAATCTACAACGATTTCTTATACTATAATTATATAGAATATAATTATTTAGTATTATATGTTATATAGTATATAGTATTATATACTATATACTATATACTATATATGTTCAATTGTCTATATAAATATATCTATATTGATTTATTTAATATTCAAAAATGTTAAACGTAATAAGTAAAAAATTCTGTAAATTTATAAATATAATTAGATGTAAACCTTTAAATATTTTCAGATTTGAGGCTTCTAGTAGCTCCCAAATGTATATAGACTGGATGAAATATATAGTATATTATTATATTATATATAATATAATAATATAATAATATAGTATAATATAATAGAATATAATAGAATATGCTATAATATGCTATAATATAAATAAAAATATACAATGCATATAATATACATAATACATAATAACATAATAACATATACATAATATAGTATACTATAATAATAATACAATAATATAATATACAATAATATAATATAATAATTTATATAAATAATAATAATATAATACAATAATATAATACAATAATATAATATAATAGAATATGCTATAATATGCTATAATGTAAATAAAAATAAACAATACATATATAGTTTAATATAATAATAACATATACATAGTATAGTATAGTATAATATAATATAATATAATATAATATAATATAATATAATATAATATAATATAATATAATATAATATAATATAATAATATAATAATATAGTATAATAATATAGTATAATAATATAATATAATAATAGCATACATATAATATAATAGCATATAAATAGCATATAAATAGCATATAATATAACATAATATAACATAATATAATATAATATAGTATATAATATAAATAATAATAATAATATATGCTAAATAAATAAATAAATAAATAAATAACATAACATAATATAATCTAATATAATATAATATAATATAGTATAGTATAATATAATATAGTATAGTATAATAAATATAGTATAATAAATATAGTATAATAAATATAGTATAATATAATGATAATAAATAATAAATAATAAATAATAAATAATAAATAGTAAATAATAAATAATAAATAATAAATAATAAATAATAAATAATAAATAATAAATAATAAATAATAAATAATAAATAATAAATAATAAATAATAAATAATAAATAATAAATAATAAATAAATAACAAATAACAAATAATCACCTAATTCGAACTCGATTTTGTTTATAGTTGCACTATAACTTCCCATTTTCTATGTATGCCAAATATATAGTGCCTACATCCTTATCACTATTACCATCACATTCAAGCCATTATTCACATAAATCATAACAAATGAATTGATTATTATAAAGCAGACAAGCTTTAAAACTATGACAGAAAAAAATGTAAAAGAGATCAAAAAAAGAAGTCTGACAAAGTCGAGCTCAAATACACAGCGAAATGTCCTGCGACACGAATTAAAAATTGAGGAAACCTTAACTCATGTCGATAAAAAATAATGTCTTCTATGTCAAACAGTAAACGCTAATAATATTCGAAAGAGTAGAAAAACACAAAAAAGTAAACCCAAGCCTATAAAAAACTAAACAAATCAGATAGCATACAAAGACACTTATAAGTTTAATAGAGGATTAGAATTTAGTTGTTTTTTTTTTATTTCGTTTTTTCTTTTTTAATTTTTTCTTCTTAATACTATAGTTTGTTGTTGATTGCCTTTTAATTAACAACTTTCATAAATCTTTCAATCATACAAGCTAATCAACATAAAAAAAAACAAAAGTCTTGATGAATTTTAAAATTTGCAACGTAAAAACACCAATGTGATTAAAATGCTCCAACGAGTTCTATAAACTGTTTCGAATGAAGCAGTAGTAGTAGATTTTTAATTAAAAAACAAGCACTAGGAAATTTATAAATATCCTTAAATATGAAGCTTTCCAAATATAAAATTATCGAATGGTTTCTGAAAAGTTTTTTTGTAAAAAATCAGTTAATAAAGACTTAATAAAACTTACCTGAATCTGAATTCAATACTATTTTCGAGTTTTCCGGCATGCCTCATATTTAATACTCTTCCCTTTTTAAACAAAAACATTTTTTCCAAAAAAACTGTTATTCAGTTATAAAACTTAAAATGGAATACAACTTACTACGGCTGTATGCAAGAAATTTGACAAATATAACTAAAAGATACTTTAAAGGAAGCATATTAAAAAAACCAAACCTAAAAATGAAACCTTGAAACCATGTCTAACAAAATTAAATTTATGAAATCTGCCTTCGCTAAATTTAATCACAAAGATATAAATGAAGTCGCAAAAATAATCATCATTTAAATTTTTTTAAAAAAAAACATTAATAAGCACAACCTTCAATGCAGAATTAAAAACTTCAAGGATGAAAAAAGTGAATATGATGTCTACTGACAAAAGACGATGTCTTCCTTAAGCGTAGAGACACTGCTAATAATGTCTGAAAACTGAGAAAAATCTAAAAAAATAAACTCTGCTTTATATAAAATTAAGCAAATAAGACTATATATAAAAAACCTATATGGATCTCATAGGTAATTAAAATCCAATTTATTGCTTTTTTTTTTCTTCTTCTTTTACTTATCATTATTACCCGAAGTTGTTTTTTCGTAATTGATGTGTCTAGTTATGTTAATATCATAAGTGTGAAAGTAAATAAACAAAATCCATTTAATATACATGTAAACAAAGTCTGTATAAAAATATAAATAACTATAATAAAAATACATATAAATATCCACGCATTCAAATATGTGTGAATATGTAAATGTGTATACATATCCTTTATTAAACGTATGTAATTAAAAACGAAAAAACCAATAGAAGTCTTTGAAAGTTTAAATTCCAACTCGTAAAAAAGATATGCCTTGAAATTATATAGCAATTTTTTTATACATAAAGTAAATAAAAAATTGTTAAAAAGTTTCTAAAATAAACTTACCTATTTATTCAACAAAATCAAACCAGTTATAGCTTAGCTTACCTTAATGTAGGTTCATTATTACTTCCTAGCTTATAAAAGATAATTGAAAATATAAACTTCACATTCACTCACCCTATAAAAGAATACAATGCATATAATGCTCATGATTCTTCAGAATGCCTACAAATACAATTACAAATATAATTGCATTTATAGTCTGGCATTAAATTAAAATTATAACTATAGTTATAACTAAAACCTCGACTATATTCTGATTGTTCTTGCGATGATGAATATTTTACCTGTATAACTAAAAAAAAAAATAAAAAAAGATAAAAAAAAATTTGAAAAATTTGAAAAATTAAACTGAGAAGACTGAAAAGACAGTCTTAGAAGTTTTGAAAAAAAATAAAAAAATAAGTTTGGATTTTTTATTGAAAATCCAACAAATATTAAGATGAATATCATCATAGCTGAACAAACTTTAAACCTATTAATAAAAACAATGTTGTTCATTTGTGATGATAGTAAACGGCACTAAAAAAAATAGAAAATTTAAAAAATAAATCCAAGCTTTTCAAAATTAAACTTGAATTGTTTATAAAAGACCAAAAATTATAAGAAATTAAAATCCATTTTGATCCCTTGCTTTTTATATACTTTTATCCATTGTTTTGTTGTTTTTAGTATCGGTTTTAATAAATGCTGAAAATGCTGAAAGTGCTAAAAATGCTATAGGTGATATAAATGCCATATACTTTTTTAAATGCTATCAATGCTGTAGATAATAACAATACTTTAAATGATTTAAGCTTTTGGAATGCAATAGATGATTTAGGTGCTTTAGATGCTTTATGCTTTATGCTTTATGCTTTAGATGCTATAAATGCTTTAGATGCTTTAGATGCTTTAGATGCTTTAAATGCTTTAAATGCTTTATGCTTTAGATGCTTTATGCTTTAGATGCTTTATGCTTTATGCTTTAAATCATTTAAATTCTATGAATCCTATTGTAAATAAATCATAATAAACAATTATGAAAATAAAATAAATTGAAAACGATCAATAGTTTCGTGTTTATTAAATGCGAATAAAATAACATCCAAATGCTAGGCAAATATTGATTAATCGGTAGTTAAACAGTAAAAATAGTAATTAACAAATTAGTTGATTCTAAAGCATAAGTAAAAATATTAAAGTAAACAATTGAGTGGTAACTAAACAAATAAATAAATAAATAAAAAAAACAGTATTAAAAGAATTTTGAAATTAAGATTTTTATATTAAAATAAAATATTAGATGAAGAATTAAATTTTATAGTATTGAATAGTTTAATATTTGAATAAAATAAAGTATAATTACTTTAATTTTATTTTTTTAAACATTATAAACATTCCAATTAAATGAACTAAATAATGTAAAATGTAACCTAAAATAGAATTTAATTCAGAATCCAATTTAGATACTAGAATAAAGGTTTAGAATAAGTTGAAATCAGTGCAGTTATTTAAATACAAAACCAATTGAATTTAAATAAATTAAAATTAATATTTAACCTTCAGAGTATTTTAAAGCTTGGTAGTTTTAAAACATGCAAACATTTCAAAATAAAACTTTCGCCGTTTAAATTAATCCACACTAGTTTAAATCATGATTTGAGGAAATACAGATTTACATAAATATTCAACATACTAGCGGATATAATGTGAGATGTGAATTATACATTTGCAGAAAGTTATAAAACATCATTTTTTCTTTGAAATAGATAATCATGCGTAGTGTGTAGTGGAATATAGTGATGGTAAATACCATGCAGATTGTAAAATATATTTACAGAATATAATGTTATGTGCCAATAAATATAAATCCAGTGTACACTCCTGTGTATTATATATATTTTATATCTATGGGGGAGACACCTATTTAGACTTTAGTCTTCCATTAAATAAGCATATTCTGGCATATCTGACAACCTTTGATTGAGAAACTTTTCCAACTTGTTTGCATGTTTATAATAAGTTGTATTTTCATTATTATAAGAGCGGCAATTTTTAAAAATCAGTCTTGCATCGTGTATAAAATCATCCATGATTGTATAATAATCGCCATCTAATTTTTGTTCCATAGTATTGAAATCCATTGGTTCTTTTATAATTTCGTAATAATCTAAAACTTCATCTTTATTAACAGGTTGAGAAAAAGGCCAAGAAGATTGATGGTTTTGTAATTCACTTAAAAGATGTTGCATTGCAGCAAAATGTGGACCTTTCTTTGGTCTTCTTGATAATTCATCCATTTCTGGAGTCCAACCAGCTTCTTTTAAACCAGGTATAGTTAATGGATCTAATGGTTTAAATTTTGTTATATCAGGAGAAACAGAACCATCAGCTAATTTATATTTTTTAAATTCTTCTAAACCATTATGTATAACATGTGATTTTGAAAATTCACGAATTTTTTTCCAAATTGCAGCTTTTTGTTTAATAAGCATTTCTTGTGATTGCAAATATTTTACTTTTGGTAACATTGTACATTGCATTAAAGTACCACCTTCATAATCTTTAATGTAACCCATCCAAATAGTTTTATCCAAGGTAATATCTTTTGTGAAGCCTTGTTTTTTAAAATAACCAATAGCATAATTATCGGCATAAGTTAAAAAATGATATATATAACTAGTTGCTTTAACATAATCTTTTAAATGATTCATTAAATGAGCACCATAACCTTTAACTTGTTCTGAAGATGCAATTGCACAAAATACAATTTCTGCAAAATTTCTACTTTCAAATGGTCTATATGTAATACCACCAACGACTTTTAAATTTTCATTTTTTTCAACAATAGCAATTGAAAGATGAGATTTATCAAAGACAAGTCTTGAGATATATTCTCTTGGCATTTTGGGAAGTTGTCTTTGAAAAATATTTTTTAAACCAGTTAGAATGATCATATTATCTGGAGAATTATCATTATTAACCACTCTAAATTCGATTAAACCTTTTCTTTCTTCTTGAACTGCTGCTCTTTCTTTATATGTGTATTCAACTCCATCAATGATTATTATTTTTGTTTTTGGTTGTATTTCAGATTCACTATTAGTGTTTGTATTGTCAATATTTTCATTTGATAAATTTCCAACTGTTTGTAATTCATTTGTATTTTCTTGTTTTATTTTTGAATTATTTTCCAATTTTTCATTATCACTTTCAGATGTAGTATTTAAATTATTATATAATTTATCATCAAAATTCTCATCATTTTCTATTTTAATTCTTTTTACTAAAGGTTTCCTGTTTTTGTTTAAATTTTTTTCATTTTCACTATCTTCACTCGTACTTTCATCGTTTCCACTGTCTTCATAATCTTGACTAAGCTCCCGCTTGTTTCTCTCACTGTTTTCTGTTACCATTAATTTATTTGTACTACTATATTATTATATTATTATATTATATTATACTGTAGTTCCTATAATGACCTAATACAAAAGTTGAAGTAATTTTCATCAAATAGTAAGTTATCACTATAATATTAGTATGGAAAAATAGCCACAATTAACTAGAAAATTAATTCATAAAACACTCCACCAAATAGTCAAATTTAATCACAAAATTCTCTTGCAAAAGTTCTTATTTTAATGATTTTTTAAAAAATCTTTAAATGAAATTTCTTAAATTAAAGATTAAATTAATTAAAGATTCATTAAAGGTTAGGGTTGGGCTGTTGTCAAGGAAGAGGAAAAACAAATTGTTATTCGTAATTGTATGTATTTACAGGTTTATTCTTTTGTAAATATTTGTATTTACAAATATTTTCTTCGTAATTAGTTGTATTTACATATTTATTTCTCGTAATTAGTTGTATTTACAAAGTTATTTCTCGTAATTAGTTGTATTTATTTCTCGTAATTAGTCGTATTACAGATTCTAAAAATAAACAAATGCTAAACAAGAAATTAATTCATCTTATACACTGAAAGAAAAGAAAAAATAAGAAAATGGGATTACAGTCAGTTTCAGTTGCTAATGTAAGTATTTGTTTTTATTTTTTTAATAGTATTTTTCTAACTGTAACAGGTATTATGGTCAGAAGCAGCTAATAGACCATATCTTGGAGTTATTCCTTTAGATTCTCAGGGAAAATATGCTTTTTTTCTCTTGGTTATAGGTATGAAGATGGTTTATTAGTTAAGAAATTAGTTCTAATATGTAGGAATTATTTTTACTGGGTTTTTCGCATTATCAGGTGGGTCAATTTGTGTCTTTTTGATTAAATTGTATTTATTCTAACATACAGATCGTTCAAATTCTCTTGGCTTGTTTAAGTCTTCTTTGTTTGCATTGTTTGCATCAATTGCTTATGGGTGTGTATTGTTGTTATTATTATTATTATTATTATATTGTATTATATATTATATATTGTATTATTATTATTATTATTATTATATATTATATTATATTATATATTATATATTATATATTATATTATATATTATACTATATACTATATACTATACTATATTATTATACTATTTTATTATACTATTTTATACTATACTATACTATAGTATATATACTATACTATAGTATATTAACTTATTACAACCACATCTAACAGTGCAGCTTTGGATCTATCTTTTTATTATGTGCATGTAGCGTTTATGTGTAAATAATTAAATTCATTTTTATCAATCATAATTCAAGTAAACTAGACTATTTGATATAAAACATTTAATAGAGTTTGATCTTAAACACGTATCTGTTTCCAGTACTTAACATGTAATCCATTTATTATTGTAATTGTATATTATATTTTATATTATGTTGTATATTATTTATTTAATTTTTACTATTGTTTATTGTTATTGTATATTATTTATTATTATTTTTCATTTTTTATTATTATTGTATATTTTAATTGTATATAGTAATTGTATTTATTATTTATAATTTATTATTATTTATTATTATTTATTATTATTATTTTTTATTATTTATTTATTTAATTTTATTATTGTTTATTATTGTATATTGTAATTATATTTATTATTTATTATTATTTATTATTATTATTGTTTATTATTTTAATTTATTATTTATTATTTATTATTTTTTATTATTTTATATTTATATTTTTTATTATTTATTATTATTTATTTATTTAATTTTATTATTGTTTATTATTGTAAATTATTATTTATTATTATTTTATATTTTATATTTTTTATTACTTTTTTATTATTTTTTATTATTTTTTATTATTTATTTATTTAATTTTTATTATTGTAATTGTATATTTATAGTTTATTATTTTTTTATTATTATTGTATATTGTAATTGTATATTTATTATTTATTATTTATTATTTACTATTATTTACTATTATTTTATATTATATATTTTAATTTTTATATTTTATATTTTATATTTTAATTTTTATATTTTAATTTTTTATATTTTTTATTATTTATTCTATGTACACAATAGTTTATCAGTTTTTGAAAATAAAGTATTAAAGCATCAACTACATGTAAAAACTTAGAAAAACTTATAATAACTTATAATAACTTATAATAACTTAGTAACATACAAATACAAACACAAATCATAATCATAAAATGCACACAAGAATGTGCATTTCCAATAATCAAACTCTAATACATTGCTAAACACATACAAATACAAATACAAATACAAATACTAGTATATTGTAAACTGTGAAGTAAACTGTAATTCCAAATCGTAAACTTAAATGGCAAACTTTGAACAATTTAATGCTATTACATATCATCTTTCACAAGTGCATTTGATACTGAAATGCTTACTATCGGTCGATAATGAATGTATTGTTCAAATTATGTCAACTGGTTTAAAGTTTTCTGTAAATCATGTATTTTCTTACCAGGGTATTTATAATTATTATAGCCAAATAAAAGAATACTTACTATACAGCCATACGGCTGTATAGTAAGTATTCTTTCATTTTTATATATTATCTATTACTCTTCAAGAACTAACTAAATTAGCACGAGTCATACTGCCGAAAGAACTATTTACCAAGTATGAATTCGAAAATAATGACATAGAGACATTCAAATTATCCTTACTATCTTTAGTTGAAATATTGGACTTTTTTACTATTGACGACTCTTATCGATCCAGACATGAATACAAATCGAAAATACCTCACAAACCAAATTCTGATACAAGTATACATGCAACAAGTATACATGCAAGAAGTACACATGCAAGTACACATGCAAGTACACATGCAAGTACACATGCAAGTACACATGCAAGTACACATACACATACACAAACAAGTACAAACACACACACACACACACACACACACACACAATATGACTCTAATAACCTGTATCTGCTTCTTCTACCGAATTGTGAATTTCAATATAACGGATACGGATCACCATTCAAACTGAGTATGCGTGAATTGCAAAGTCAAATAAGCTCAATATGTGAATTTTGTACTTATCAATTGGATATAAATGAATTAGAAGAAGAACTAAGGTTCGATTCTCCATCAGATGAAGAAATTAATAATCATAGTCAGGATATCAATAATAATCCAAATACTCAGGCAATGTTAAGAGAAATAACTGTTAAAAATGATTCCTTGGCATTAAAAATAATCATAAACTCTAACACACTAGCATCAGCTATAATAGAAAATATCGGTCCAGGTACTGATTATGTTACATTTAGAGCAACTCAAAATAATTCCTCCAATATACAATTGAATAATAGTAATAATAATAATAATAATAATATATTTTCAGAAATATTAGGGGAACCTTGTAATCAAAATATAAATAATAAATTTGAAATATTATCAAGTGGAACTTTTGGAGATTGTACAGTTTCATTCCCAGATGATTCTTCAGTTTTAGAAATATTCTCCTTATGGCCTCCACCTACTCCAAACAGTTTATCAGAACAAAATCAATTAAATAATCAAGATTCTAATAATTTTTTACAATTTGAACATACTTATGACTCAAAAGCATTATCAAAATGTATAGATGCTTTGAAAATATCCACTAAAGCTGCTTTAAGAATTGATTGGTTAGGTAATATGTCAATACAATGTATGTACCCAATCTATCCATTAGATGTACCTGATAATTCTTCATATAATCCAACTCTTAGTAAACCTACTTTAGTATTTATTGAATTTTGTTTTATACCTCGTGCTTTAAATCCTGAAGAATTTGATAATTCAACTTCAATTGAAAGAGAGGAAAATGACTCCAATGACATAATTATTTAATCATTAGATTATTTAATTAGATTTAATCAATATATTTATATATATATATATATATATATATATATATATATATGAAACAAGTAATTATGATTAATATATTAACATAAAATTTGCATGCAAACAGAAACATATCTAGCTTTATCAACCCGTGTATTAAAACATAAATATAAATAGGAATAAAACGAAATAAATATATAAAAAAAAAAACATATATAAAAAAATAAAATAAAATAAAACATATATAATAAAATAAATAAAAACATATATAAATACTAATAAATAAAAACATATAACAAATAATAACAATATCCAATTCAAATTAATAATAAATGACCACCACATCACTTGTCCGATTCAATTGATAAAAAATCAGAAATAACATTTACTAAATTAAGTGCTGACGCTGAACCATTTTCATCACCAACTTTTGGATGTGAAGCAAGTATGCGAGTTTTAGCAATAGATTCTTGTAATAATTTCTCCAAAGATGAAACCGGACTTTTTCCTAAATGTTGCATAATTTTTGAATTTAATTCCTCTGCTAAACTTTCACGAGCATCAACATCTAATAAATAAGCTAACTCGGATTCCTCAGGATCTATATATCCAAATAAGCTGAATAAAGCTTTTAGGGAATTATTAACTTCAGGTCGTGTATCATCCAAATAAAAAGACTTAAATGCCTTTGCATATAAAACAGCATAATTTGCTAAATCATCCATAGAAACATCTTGCAGTAATAAATCTTTTATAGAAGGAACTAAACTTTTAACCTGTAAAGAGTCCGTATAATATTCTGATGAATCATCTGGAACTTGATCAATATCCATTAAATCTTTATCTGAATCGTCTTGCTTATTATTAGCTCCATTTTGAATATGTTGATGAAATGAATTATTAGTATTACCATTCATTTTCAAATGTGGGTTTGAGTTCTCATTTGAATCTAAGGTTGATTTTAATATTATTTTATTTTCCTTTTGATATTTTTCATATAAAGTTTTATCTTTTCTAATAGAATCACAAAGAATAAAATCCATTTCTTGTCTTGCACTTGAGGAAGTGCTTATTCGAAAAATTTCAATAAATTTCTGACATCTTAATTTAAAAAGAATTAAATCATTTTTATCAAAAAGATTTTTATAATTTTTATTAACTAAAGAAATAGCACCATCAATATCTCCTTGAATTAAAGATGATCTTATTGATTTTCTTGTGGCAATTTCATTCTCATCTATATTATCTAAATTTGGCATGGGATAATTGTTTGAAGAAGAGTTTTTTTCTATGATAAATTCATTCTCAGAATGAATATCTTTAAGAAAAGTATTTAATGAATCAATAAAGCCAAAATGAGTTAAATAAGCAATTACTTGATTTTGTAAATATAATTTTCTTTGCATAAAATTTTGTGGTTTTAATGGTAATTTAAAAGGAGTTGAATTAATATTATCAATATCTTCATGTTGATCAATAATAATTGAAGTTTGTTTTTTATCAATAAAAGTAATTCCTTTTGATTTTTCTATATTTATTGGAGAAGGAGAATGAATTGGTTTATAAAGAGAATCAATATATTTATAAAGACCATATTTTTGTGATTTTACATAAGAATTAATATCGAAAAAAAAAGGTTTTTGAATTCCATTTTCAAGACCAAAATTAATTCTAATAGATTCAGAAGTTCTTAAACCAACAGATGGATATAATAAAATTGATGAGATTTTAAAATTTTGAACAGCATTATCTAATTTAGAACCATTTTTTGTGAAAAAAATAATTTTTTTAATAAAATCTATACATACACCAACAGTATCACCAATAGTATATGAAGGACCATATGCCTTTCCAGGATTTTGACTTACAGATAAATGACCATCATCACTATGATAACCATAAGAATCTACATCATAACCTGGTAATGGAGTATTTTTTGTAGATTTAAGAGGCATTAAACCAATTGAAATACAACTTTCAATAACTTTTGAAAGAATTTCAACTTCAAAATAAAATATTCCACTTTCAATAGGTATTGGATAATCAGTTTTAGCAACATAACCATCTTTTTCTCTTTCAAGACCTTTTGTTGTTGGTGGAGCAACACAAGCTTCTAATCCATTTTTTGATATATTTATTGAACTAGATGAATGTATACCACTCCATTTTGATGGTATATATTTACGATAACCTTTACCTGATTTTTTACAACCATCTGTATAAGATTTTTTAAAACAATCATTTAAAAATAAATCACTATATTCTAAAGTTTCTAAATAACATGGTAACAATTTTTTTTCAATATTTTCGTTACTACTTGAACACATAGGTGAAATATCCATATTTCCTAAACTAAGCAACATGTGGAGAAGTTTCTTTTAGAATGATTAAGATAATTTTTATAATAATGTCTAAATTGTTAGTAAAACAATAAAAACGTTAAAATTCAAGACGTTAAAAAAAAAACCCTTACAAAAAGTCAAACCAATGAAATCCTATCGATGGTATCCTTTTCCTTAGTATTAGTATATATTATTAGTATATATTATTAGTATATAGTATTATTAGTATTTATTACTATATAATATACTATATAATATATGGGTATAATATATAATATTAGTATGGCAACAAATAATCCCTGGTAACCGTAGACATAATTCAAATATAAAAGTTAATTGTTAGACAAAGTTTAAAAAACTGCATAATAAAGCAAATATACTTCATAAATAATTTAAATAAATTATAAAACACTAGATAAATATAATTGTGATTAAAATATTATAAAAATATTACAATTTAAACAATTTTTTTACAATATTTAATACTATAATTAATTTATTATTTCAATCATATAATACTATGTAATACGTAAACCGATCAATTGTGGCTGAAATTAATCGCATTTTTTGTTTAGATTAGCACAAATGACTCGACGATTCGACGGTTTGATCGGTTTTTCTGATGGAAGATTTATTAGTTACAGCTTCAACTTGTCAAATAAGGAATTAAGCAACTAAAGAAACCTAACTATTTAATTATTTATAATTAATTATTTATAATTAATTAGTAGATATTTAAGGTTATCAAAGATAAATATTATTCGTAGTAATTGTAGATAATAGATACCAATAGATAAAAAAGTCATGCAAGAGTCAAAACATATTAACGATATACCATCTGTAACTAATTCAGCTAATGCATCACCTTCACGGGTTTCTACACCGATTCCAAATATATCGTCTAGTACAAGAACACCTACACCTAGTCGAAATATTACATTAAATTTATCTACACCTAATGGAAATACAAACACAAACACAAACACAAACACAAACAGTCGATCTGGTATTAAATCTTTAGATAGATCTGGTAAACCTAGTCGAAAATGGGAAGTAAGTTCTTTACCAATAAAATCATTTACTGGATACACTATTGAATTACCAAGATGGACAAGAGTTTTTAATCCAGATCTTGATAAATTACAATCTAATCAAAAAAATATTGATGAACAAAAAAAAAATACAAATGGTAAATCAGAAACCGTAAAAGTATCAAAAGATAATCATGATTTAAGTAGCAATAATAATGACAATCAACTAAAAACTGAAACACAAGAACCTGTTTTAAAGGTCACTCTTCGTTGTGCACCACCGAAGGAATGATTATAAATATATAAAATTATAAGTAAATATATAAAATTATAAGTTCATATATAAATAAAAGTTTATAACAGACAATACAATTCCCTATCAAATTACTAAATACTATGTAAGCTAAATTACTACTATACATATATAATCTAATGTGTCTTTCTTTACGTTAAAGTATAAGTAATTCTTATTATATTCTATCAAAATTAAATTAACTGAAACAATTAACTTGTGTTACAAACAGATGCATAAATAAAGCATAATTTAGTGATAATTATGATGCAACTATTTCAAGATTGCGATATAGCAACTTGATTTTATTTGTTATTTTTGTTATTTTGTTATTTTGTTATTTTTGTTATTTTTGTTATTTTTTAGTTAGTTTGTTATTTTTTAGTTATTTTTGAAGTTACTTTTTTTTTTTTTTTTTTTTTTTTTTTTTTTTTTTTTTTTTTTTTTTTTTTTTTTTTTTTTTTTTTTTTTTTTTTTTTAATAAGCTTCAAAAGTGATATCTTTTATACAGAACAGTAGGGCATTAGAGGAAATAATAAATAATAAATAACACATGACGACTCGACACATAAATATTAACAATAGTGAGTGGAATGGAAACGAAAGTAGAGTAAATAATAAAGAAAAAAGTAAAAAAATGAAAAAAATTAAACCGCAAACAAGTAATAATCTGTATTTAGGTGGTGATGTGATATTTGTTATTCTATTTATTTGTTATTGAAAATTATAATAAATTAAATTTATTATAATAAATTAAAAAATTATAATAAATTAAATTTTATTATAATTTTTCTTTTAATCATCTATCTCACGATAACGTTGCATTAAAAGCCTTTTATATTCAGTTGGATTCTTATCCCAAAGTTGAGCAGCTTGAGCATTTAAAGGAGATTTATTATTAGGTTCATTAAGTAATGATTGTAATGATAATAAAATAGTTTGTACATTATAAACAGCAGACCATTTTTCTTTTAAAATATCAAGACAAATATTACCAGACATATCTACATTAGGATGCCACATAGGAGAAACAAATTTTATAGTAGGTGCAGTAAAAGGATAATTTGATGGAAAAGTCATTGAAATTTTAAATGTTAATCCTTCATAATATGTTCCTGAGGGCCCAGAAATAGTTCCAGCCCATTGTAATAAATTTGAATCTGAGTCTGGAAAAGCACTAATTCCTGGTGTATTTGACATCTAATAGTTAGAATACGATAGAATATATATAATTAAATAAATAATTTAACTTACCATAAGTTGCATCAATTCACTTTGTAAACGTTTAGTCACTGAATGTCCATCTGGTGCTTGACTCTGAACACTTGATAATTTTGTATGGTTATGAGATTCTAAAGGATTTGTATTCTGGGCCTCCATTTGTTGTTGTTGTTGTTGTTGTTGTTTTTATTTTTATTTTTATTATTATTTTTATTTTTATTATTATTTTTATTATTATTTTTATTTTTATTATTATTTTTATTATTTATTTATTTATTTTTTATTTTTTATTAGCTTTTGTTTTTATTTACTTTTTTATATTCTTTGTTTACTTATTACTATATTTATTATTTATTACTTTTTATTATTTGTTTGTTTGTTTATTTATTGTGTTGCTATATGGATTCTGACTAATGTTGATATGATTGATTATTAATTATTTATTACCTAGTGTTTTTTTTTTGTTTTTTTTTTATTTTTTTTTTAGTGGTTTATTGCGTAGTGTTTATAAGTGTTATTTGGTTGTTATGGATATATTTTATTTGAACTAGTTTATATAATACATATAATTTATATAATACATATAATTTATATTCATATAATACATATAATACATATAATTTATAATACATATAATTTATATTCATATCTTCATTGTAAACTACTCTATCAAACTATTTTGTATTTACGTAAACTATTTTGTATTTACGTAAACTAATTAGTAATCTATGAATACATATTATATACAAGTGGATCCACAAACTAAATTGCTATTACTCATTAGAAACTCATTAATTAAAATACCTAAACTAGTAAATAATTTAAATATTTAGTATTATATATAATATTACATACAAACAAATAACACAATGATGTATATCAAGATAAAAAAGTATGCGGAACAAACCGTAATATAGTAGAAGCTTTATGTAGTAAGTTTACCTAATTTATTTATTTATTATATATTATCATATATTATTTATTATATATTATTTATTATACATTGTATATTTTATATTATTAGTTATTATATATTATCATACATTATTTATTATATATTATTTATTATATATTATATATTATTTATTATATATTATTATATATTATTATACATTATATATTATTTGTTATATATTATATATTATTTATTATATATTATTTATTATTGTATATTTTATATTATTAGTTATTATATATTTTATATTATTAGTTATTATATATTATCATACATTATTTATTATATATTATTTATTATATATTATATACATTATATTTTATATTATTATACATTATATATTATATATTATTATATATTATTATACATTATATATTATTTATTATATATTATATATTATTATACATTATTTATTATTTATTATTTATTATACATTATTTATTATTTATTATTTATTATATATTATTTATTATTTATTATATATTTTATATTATTATACATTGTATATTTTATATTAGTATTTATTATATATTATCATACATTATTTATTATATATTATTATATATTATTTATTATATATTATATATTATTATACATTATTTATTATTTATTATTTATTATACATTATTTATTATTTATTATTTATTATATATTATTTATTATTTATTATATATTTTATATTATTATACATTGTATATTTTATATTAGTATTTATTATATATTATCATACATTATTTATTATATATTATTAT
>JAJLXO010000279.1:11962-37842 GCA_030571375.1 Botryozyma mucatilis | reverse complement strand
TATTATTTATATTTGCGTTATGTGTTCTATCCAAACTTATTGGCAAATTTACATTATCATTAGTGGAAGCATTTTCCTGAGACAGATCATTAGCGGCATCGCTACCATGTTGTGCGACGTTGTTTCTTCCTCTCCTTGATGTTCTTCTTGGAGGCATTGTATTTAATTTTAATAGTAAATATGTTTATGTAAATATGTATGTTATTATATCTTATTGGAAAATAACTTGTTAGTTTATTTATTATCTTATTCTTCCTATTTATATTCTTTCCTTGTTAATTTAGTTATTGTGAATGTGGGACCAATATGGAAATAGGGTTTGATTAATTTAATAATTGAACAAATGTAAAATGTTATTCTCCAATAGTACTCCATACTAAAAACCCTTCTCTATCTATATTGTAGGCAGAAAATATACGTCATAGTCACTATTAGTTTATGTATGAGTTTTCTATAACTATTATACTATAATATTTCAACATTTAAACATTTTTTTTTAACTTTAACTATTTAAAATAGTATTCGTTTAAATAATAATAATTAAATATTATATTTAATATTTTAATATAAATTAATATATCCTTATTATAAAAAACGTTTCTATTAAGCGGGTAGCGTTTTAAAATCTCTGATGACTTAAATAGAAAACCTAATACAGTAATTATAATTCAACGTAGCTAATTAATATTAGAAGAGATAAATAGGTTAAAAAAGGTAAATTTAAATGGTAAATTGTAGTTTTAAAAATATTTAACAGGTGAACGGATAAGGAGTTTATTAAACTATTTTATAGTTGTTTCTTGTTTGTGTTTTATTTAAAAAATGTCTCATGGACGATATTATGCAGGTCATCGGTTAGATAATGATAATAACGAAGAAAATGATATAGTTGCTTTAAATTCTTATAATTCTTATGAAACTGAAAGAAGATTTTATCCATCAAATTCTCATGAAGAACTTTATAATTCAAATGATTTTGTTTATCCTTTAAATGAGAATAGAAATAATAATAATAATCGTAGTTTTACTAGAGATAAATCAAAAACAGTTACAAATATTGATGAAATTCCTTTAACGGAAAGTTTTAATGATCAAAATTTTGCTTATTCAAATCAATACATTTTTGATGATAATAATATTAATAACATTAATAATAATACTCATAATAATACTCATAATAATACTCATAATAATAATAACAACAACAACAACAAAAAGAATAATAAAAATAATAACCGTAAAAGAAAAAAATACAGAGATGATCGTAGAGAAAGTATAGGAAAACTTATTAAGGAAAAAAGATATACAGAACTTCCTTGGATAGTTTGGATTCTAAGTATAGCACAAATTAGTGTATTTATAGCAGAAATTGTTAAAATGGGTATTTTAACTGGAACTCCAATACAAATTAAACCAAGTTTTAATCCTATGATTGGTCCAAGTACATATTTAATGATTAATATGGGAGCTAGATTTGCACCATGTATGCATTATATTCCATCAATAACATTTAATAATACTTTTTCATGGCCATGTGCAAACTCAACAACTATTGAAACAGAAGTTTGTACTTTAAATGAATTATGTGGTATAACTAATACTAATAATAATTTTAATAGTAATAATAATATACCAAATCAATGGTGGAGATTTATTGTACCAATTTTTATGCATGCAGGTTTACTTCATATTGTTTTTAATTTAGCGTTACAAATATTACTTGGTACAGAAATGGAAACTGATATTGGTCATTTAAGATTTTTAATTATTTATTTTGCTACTGGAATTTTTGGTTTTATATTAGGTGGTAATTTTTCAACAGATGGTATAGCAAGTACTGGTGCTTCAGGTGCTTTATTTGGGTTAATTGCTATTCATATTCTTGATGTTATTTTTAATTGGAATTTATATCAAAATCCTAAAAGGATTTTAATTTGGCATTTTTTTGAAGTAATAATTTCATTTGTTCTTGGTCTTTTACCAGGTTTGGATAATTTTGCACATATTGGAGGTTTTTTAATGGGTTTAATATTAGGGGTTGTTATATTAAGAAGTCCATATAAGTTACAAAATAGGATTGGTGAAGGTTATAGTAATAATGATGATGAACAAATGATTGTTACTATTGGTAAGAATTTTTTTAAAAATAGGAGTAAATGGTGGTATGCATGGTGGTTATTGAGATTAGGTATGTTGTCATTGGGGATTGTGCTTTTTATTATTCTACTGAAAAATTTTTACGGTTCGAATGTTACTTGTTCTTGGTGTAAATATTTTAATTGTTTACCTGTGCATGGTTGGTGTGATGTTGGGGAGATTAGCAAGTGAGCAAGTGTGTGTATATACATACGTATGTATGTATATGTATATGTATGTATGTATACGCATGTACGTATATGTATATGTATGTACACATGTTTACTTACTTTGAACTGTAATTGTGTTTTGCATTTTTGTATTTTATGTATTATTTTTTTCTTATACGGACTCGGTGGTTTTCATAATAATATTTAATTTATCTTCATATACAAAAACAAGATATATAGTATACATTTAATATAAATTACATATACATACAGACTAAAATATAAAAACACAAATGTACATGGAACATATACATGTGTGTATATTATATGCAAAATGACTGATATACAAAGCATTTCTTTTTTTCAAAGAATGCCATGCTATGCAGAAATTAGAAGCAAATAAAAAATCTCAAATTAGGTCAAAAATGACGCTTAATTCAAGACAAAAAACAGTAAATAAAAAAAAAATAATGAAAAAAAAATAATAAAAAAAAACTAATACATCCAGAAATAAACTGTAAATTATACATATGTATAAAACAAAAAAAACCAAAAAAAATATTTAATTCATTTAAACACTTTAAATGAAAAGATAAACGTAAGGAGTACCAGTTGGACCATCTCCAACAATTTGTGTATTGGTACTTGTTGGGGTGGTTCCAGATCTGTTTCTGGTATAAGTAATTGTGACAGTTAATGTTGATTCAGTAGTTGGGTAAGGTACTACATATCCAAGATAAGTAGTGTCAGGACCAGCTACAGTGATGTAACTTGGAGTAGAGAACATTTCAAGAGGACCATAAACGGTTTGAACGGCTAATCCATTAGAAGAAGCTGGAGGATTTGGAGTTGTGGAAGATGAGGAAGTGATGTCAGAAGATGAAGAGGAAGTAACATCAGAAGATGAAGAGGAAGTGATGTCAGAAGATGAAGATGAAGAAGTTTCAGAAGATGATGAAGTTTCAGAAGATGAAGTGACATCAGAAGATGAAGAGGAAGTAACATCAGATGATGAAGATGATGAAGTTTCCGAAGAGGAAGTGACATCAGAAGATGAAGAGGAAGTAACATCAGAAGATGAAGTTACAGATGATGATACATCAGAGGAAGAGACTGTAGATGAGACATCAGAGGATGAAGCAGAGGATGAAATATCAGAAGATGGAATAATAGATGAGGAAACAACGGATGAAGAGACATCAGAGGATGAAGCGGAGGATGAAAGATCAGAAGATGGGATAATAGATGAGGAAACGGATAAAGAGACATCAGAAGATACAGGAATAGAGCTTGAAGCAGAGCTTGATACAGAGCTTGAAGCAGAGACTGATGCAGAGACTGAAGCAGAGACAGAACTTACTGAAGATGAAGCAGACGAATCAGATGAAATTTCAATAGAACTTACAGTATAATAAGTTCCAGTTGTAGTAATTGTCTCATAAACAGTAGAAGTAATACATTCTCCAACAGGTTTTGTGCATCCTTCACCAACGGAAGTTGTATAATAAGTTGTATAAACGAATAAAGAAGTTGAAGTAAGAGTAATAACTTTACAAACTTCACAAGATTTTGTAGTTGAAATAGAAGATTGAGTAGTTGATTCAGGAGTTGTAATTGTAGTTGTTGTTGGAGTAATTGTTGAAGTAATAAGTTTGGTTGTTGTAGTAACAACGGTTGATTCTACACATACGTCACATGTTTTTGGAATAACAGTTGTATAATAAATTGTAGAAGTTAAAGTAACACAAGATTGAGTTGGTTGAATTGTGTTAGTTGTTTGAGTTGGTTGAATTGTTTCTGTTGTAGTTTCACACCAAAAATAAGTTTTTGATGAAGAAACAAATGTTGTTGGAATAGTTGCAGTATTAGAAACAATTATAGTTTTAATAACTTTAATTGTTGATGTATATGTAGAAGTATAAGAATCAGCAGGTTTATAAATTGTAGATGTAATATAATCAGTAGATAATTGTGTTGAAGTAGTTACTGGTGGTGAACAAAGTTCAATTAAAGTTTCTGTTTCTGTTTCTGTTTTAGTTTCTGTAGTTGTTTTTGTAAGATAAACAGTTGATGGTACAGAACATAATGTTTGAGTTTTTGTTTGAGTTGATGTTGAATTAAATGGGATAATTGTATTATTTCCATTACCAATATTTGAAAATATAGCAAAAGCTTGACTAGCAAAAGCTAGAACAGCAATAGAAGAATAATTGACCATTTTATTATAAGAAATTTATTATACAATATTTATACGTTTACAATTGGGTATCAAAAGAATGGACGCTAAGAAATAGCTAAAGTTGTATATATATATGAAAAAATCTTAATTTACAATTATTAAATAATACAATTATTAAATACTTGACAATTTACGTCAAAAGGGCAGAAAGCTTACTATATATTAATATCCGGAGAAATTTACAAAGTCAGCCGCGTGCAGAAAAAAAACAAAAAAGGAATCAATTAAATGTTATTTTATTATTCATAATAATCATATTATGAATAATAAATAATTTAATGCGAAATTAAAGGATATAATCATAATAAACGTGGTTTAATCATAGAAACCAACTATATTTTTTATTTCGGTTATAAATAAACAATAAAACGGTTGAAATTTTATCCTTATTACGCAATAAATTTTTATTAATTTATTTATTATAAATAAATTAAATAAAAACCTCGTGCGTTCTTGAATCAATTTTTGGTTCTCATGACGATTTGTTAAAAGAATGTTAACAAGTTAACAAATTAATATGTTATTTGTATAGCAACTAATAAGAATTGATTGCTATGAACATAGCAACAATAGGAACAATAGGAATGTGCTTAATAAGTATATTATAATAATATAATAAATATAATAAATATAAATAATAATATAATAAATAAATATAATATAATAATATAAATAATATAATATTTTTTAAAAAGGAATTGTCTCATTCCAATATATTATTAGACTTAGACAACGTTCGGTAGTTTGTATATGTTGCTATGGCTAATTAAGGAGTAAATATGTTAACTTGTCATAGGTTAATTTCATATTTGCCAATTCTAAATGATTTATTCAAGTATTTTATATTAATAATCATGGAATGTGTAAGGGTGTTGAGGAATTTAATCAAGACGGATGAGTGTATAGTTATCTTATTATATCATTTATAATCTGATTATAAATTAGATATATAATTTCTGTTTATATTAACGTAAGCTTAACGATTGTAAATACATTAATAATTATACCATTCTTTAATCAATCGTGCTTTTATGAATATAATATGAAATATTAACTAGCCTTCCCCGGTAATGACGACTAATTGGGTTTAGTTTAATCATATGTACCTAACTGTGCTAACTGTGTGGTAACTGTGTGGTATAGGGTATTTGCACAACTCAATATGCGTACAACGTTTAAATCAATCATTCCTCCGAATCTGGGGAACATGATTTCTGTTTATATAATTGTATTAATTTTATTCAACAATAATTAGTTTTTATTTTACAATAATTAATTTTATTTATAAAATTTTTTTATTTTACAATAATTAATTTTATTTAATATTAATTTTTATTTTAAGATAATTACTTTATTCAACAGTAATTAGTTTAATTTTATATAGTTAATTTTTATTTTACAATAATTAATTTACAATAATTAATTTTATTTAATATTAATTTTCAATTTTTATTCTCAGTAAATAATTTTGTTTTAAATTATTTTAATTTTATTTAATTAATTTTATTTTAAGATAATATTTACTTTTATTCAACAACAATTAGTTTTTTTGTATATTAATTTTTTTATATAATTAATTTATTTAAATTACATTTTATTTTTATTCAAAGTTAATTACTTTTTATTTAAATTATAATCAATTTTATAACAGTTACATTAATTTTATTCAACATTAACTTTTTTTCAATAATATTTTTTTTTAGTTTAAAATTAGTTTAATTATATTTACAATATTTCATTTACATTTAATTTTATTCAACTATAATCTATTTAAAATAATTTACTTTTATATAATAATTTAATTTTATATAAATAATTCACTTGTATTCTACAATAATCGTTTTCATAATTAATTTATTTAAATCATTTCTACACACATGCCGTTCAAAGATCCGAATAAACTATAATGTTACCATGACAATTATCTAACTTATATACTTCCATTGATTATAAATAAAGTTTATTTGATTTTTATGTATAAAAAAAAAAATTATCCGCACTTATAATAAATAATACATGCATAAGTATACTTTTTTATCCATGGATGCTATTATTTGTAAACAACAGTTTTTAAATTTAGTAGAGATTATAAATAAACAAATTGGATGAAAAAAAAAAAAAAAAAAAAAAAAAAAAAACTGACTGACAAATTAAAAATAATAAACTAATAAAAGCATATTAAATCTTCTCTATACAAATCATGTATCCAATTATTGTAGTATTTTCTATAATATTTACTTTATGTCTAGTATTCCCTCTACTACTAATATTATCCAATCAACCAACAATTGCTACTTAATCAATCCCAATATCTTATCTTACACTATTACCAAATAATGACATGTTTTAAAATAATCTTATAACTCACACACTCTAATTATTTATGGTTGCTAAGACCAGTTCGGCCGGCCATTATTAATTTATATTTTATTAACTTATTGCTTAATTTTAATGACAGTTGAATCTCTCGCATAATACAATTAATTAGTTTATATATTTTATTCAATTACAATTAATTAGTTTATATATTTTAATTATTATTTTAATCTACTTGCTTGTTATTTCATGTTAAAATTTTTATATATAATGTAATATGTGTAAGTATGCTGATTTTTCATATATAATAAATTTTACACTAAAATTGATAAAGAATGATTTTAAAACTTGGCAAATAATATAAATAATTTTATAATATAACCGATAGCCTATGGCTATCGGTTATTATCTACGGTTATTATTTAAATTAAATAAACGATACCCGATATACATATTATAGTTACCATATCAACCTATTCAAAATATCGAAAAAAAAAATACTCCCATACAAACAATTTAATATATGTACTCATTTTCTATATACAATAAAAAGAAAAATAAAACATAAACAAAAAATAAAAAATAAATAATAAAAAATAAATAATAAAAAATAAATAATAAAAAATAATTTGATTTGTTTTTGACTTGCATTTATTTTGCTCTCCTTTTTTGGGAAACTCCTCTTTTTCTACCAATCAGAGATTGTAATTAAAAGTAAACAATCCCAAATAGGAACTGTAAACAAACAAAAAAAAATAAATAGGAAAAAAAAAAAAAAAAAAAGAAAAAGGAAAAAGTATATAAACAAGTTGGGAATTCCCAAACACAAAAAAATTCTTTTTTCTTTTTTTATCGAAAGCAACAATACATAGTGTTATTTTTTACACATATTAATTCAACCACAGTATAATAATGCTTAAGAACTAACTATATAGGAGGAAATTTTATCGAATTGGTACTTTTTAGTTAATTATAAATTATTTCTATTATATTAAATATAACATTTTATTATTTCATATTCAAAATGTCTTACAAATCAAAAGAAATTTATGTTGATTTCGACTCAATTAATTTATTAGAAGCATTAAAATTTTCTCTTCCTTTACCTGGATTTCATGGAGATAGTAATGGTATTTCTTCTATAGCAACAGGCGCTACATTCAAAAGAAATAATAAAACAAAAAAAATTCCTACTTCACTTTCTGATATAGAGGATAATTATTATGCTACTGACATTTCCACATCAGGCTCTATCCTTCCCTTAAAGGACCCTTTTTCTATATCTGCAATTTCATGGCGTTTACTTAATAATAATACTACAATTTCTTTAACTCCTTTATTTGTGGGATCTAATAAAAATCAAAATTATAATAATAATAATAATAATAATAATAATAATAATAATAATCATAATAATCATCATAATCTTACTGAAACTGCTAATAATAATAAATCTTATAGATCAATTCACATTATTTCTCCATTGAAAATTAAACTTCATTGTGTTTCTTTAATTCAACACAAAAAATCTTCTTCTCTTAATCTTTCCTTTATCACTGATTCAAATCCAGGAGTTTTCTATTCCATAACAATTCATTTATCGGACTTTCATAACTTTTCTTCTAAATATCTTTCATATTCTATCTTTGAACCATCTCTTTTAGCAACTCACACTCCTGCTTATCTTTATTCCATTTCTCATCGTGAATTTGTAGTCTCTTTACTTGATGGAGCTCTCTTGCATCTTCAAAATCATAACTCTAATAAAAACAATAATAACAACGATAACGATTATAGTCGCTCGTATAATAGAACTAATAACAATAATGACACCTCCTTTCTTTCAGAGAGATTATTTTCTGATTCAACTTATTTTTCTTCTCTTAAATCCCTCTTACCTTGGTCTTCCTCCCAATCAGTTCCAGGTTATCCTGATGTTTCGGTTTCCTTTGTTGTATCATTACTTCATATTCCAAAATTTAATATTTTACTTTCAATATCAGTTAATTCAAAAATACGTATATGGTCTCTTAGCTCATTTAGGTTAATCGCTCACTATGACTTACTTAATTCCTCAACTCAAGCTCATCCTTCCATTACTTATTTAAATGTTTCTCCCGCAAAATTAATGTCCGTTTTCCCAAATGATGCAAATTCAAATTCATATACTCTTGCTGTTTTATCTAATGCAGGGTCAAAAGCTTTTAAATTTTGGACTTTAAAATCTTCAGTTTCTGATAATTTATCAAATTATGCTTCAAACCCTACTTTAACTCTTCAAGAAAATACTTGTGAAAACTCTTATGAATTAGTTACTCTTAGCCCATCTATTTTTGTTCCACAACCCCCAGATAGACATTCTGTATGGACAATAGCAGATTTTCAAACAATCCCATCTCCTAATTCTTCATCTTTTGCATTATCGCTTTGGGTACTTTGGAAGTCTAATACTTCTTCATTTGTTCGAAAAGCTGATATACATCCTACTAATCCCTCAGCACATATTACATGGTCTACTGTTATTCCTCATCATCTTCTTCCCCAATCCTTTAATACACAACCACATACCCACTCTCGTGATGTTTCTACACAGGTTCTTAATCGTCTTTTTGCACCTAACGCTTATTCTAATACTCTTCTTTATTCTGCTTTAAATATTTATGCTCAACATTATGCTACTGCTGTATCACATACACCCTTTGATGCTACTCCTTCAAATTTAGCTTCTATATCAACTTCTACTATTAGAGAATATTGTACAAAAATTGTTGGTTCAGCGATTTCTCTTAATGATTCATCTTATACTTCATATAATCATGATATACAACTTCAATGGTCTCGCTTTGAGCGATTATGTATAGAGCTTTCCAAACCTCGTCATGAAGCTTTTGTCTTGTCTTATCACGAATCCTCAAAGACCTTTTATCTTGCTAAAGCTTCTGGCTATTCTATTATTAGTTCTTCAACATTTCTTGAAGAACTCTATTTTAATACACCTTCTACTGAAGTTTCTTTTATAACCACAGCTTCTTCACCCACACACAGATTTGTAGATAGTATTAACACATTTAGAAATTCACTTGATCCTCTTATAGTTGCTTCTATTTTAGATCAATTCCTTGAGGATGCACTCACTTTACCAAGCTTTGCAGCTTTTGATCGTTTATATGCAATTCTTGAAAACTCACTTGGGGAAGACTATGACTCTCCTGCTGTAAATAACCTTTGGGATTCTATCAGAGATATAGAGAATCTCGATAATATTCTTCTTTTAATAGCCTCTAGACTTACAGCTTTGGATGTATCCCCAAACAAAGCTGATGAAAAAGACGGTATTTTAATGGATGCCACTATAGCACATAACACAATATATTTTTCTTTAGCTGTGAATTATCAAATTGTTACTAATGTACTCATATTTTTCTTAGTAGCATTGGGTGACTTGGATCATGATTTACTTAATGATCTTTACGCTGATTTTCTCAGTCATTTAAAATATTTTCATGCTTTATTTGACTCTTTCAATACGCCAATTTTATCTTCTTTATCATCCGCATCGCCTCCTTCCTTCTTCTCCTCATTGGACCAACAACTACAACAGCAGCAACTCACATATTCTCTCAACGCATTACATGTCAATCCATCAAGTGAAATTTCAAAACCCATTGGTGATATAGAAAATAATGGAAAAGTTCAATCATTAATGTATTTTATTTTAAAACAACCTTCTCATGCAATTTATTTTTCATTTTCTGATGAATCCAATATGAGAGATATCATTGCTGAAAGTGCATCTGATTGGCTCGGAGAACATAATCCATTAAACAACTCAACTTCTATTCTAGAAATGGCTTTATTATTTATTTCAAAAGATAATAAATTCTATTCTCAGGCACTGACAGTTGCATCATATTTTCCATTTTCTTCTCTAGCTACATATATTAAAGCAAAGATCTATTTTTATCTTGGTGTTTTCGATAAGTCAAATATTTTGCTTAGTAATTCTCTTCTTAATTTATTTTATACATACCATCGTCTTCCGCTTTTCCATAAAGATCTTATTATTGCTGCTGCTAACGAGAACGAAACAATTGCATTTGAAAAGAAAAACTTTCCTCTTTTACTTGCAGCAATAGGGAAACTTTTTGCATCAGAACGAAAATACACAATTGCATTTAGTTATATGAAGAAAGCTTTAAAATATTCGCCGTCAATTTCATACTCAAATATTTCTGATAAATTTTCTGTTGATATTGAAATCATCCGTCCAGCATTTGTTTTAGCAATTACAGTTGGTGACTATGACTCGGCCTATTATGCAATGACAATCACAAAAGATTCACAGATAAAGCATGAGCTTTTAGAGTCATTTATATGCAATCTTTATGAATCTGATTGCGGAGCGAAACTCCTTTCATATCCATTTGTAAATTTAATTGATGAAGTTGATGAAATTATACAATCCAAAGCTGTTAATTCTTTATCGTTTTCATTTTCATATTTATCTTATTATAAATTATTATATTCATGGCGATTAGAACATGGGAATATTAGAGGTGCTGCAGCGGCATTATATTCTCATCTTCAAAAACTTCGGAATTCTGTTTCTTATTCATCATTGTCGTCTGGACGTATTATTCCAGAATCTGGATCGAGACCAGATTCAGGGTTGATTGATAGGTTTAAACCAGAAGCATCTACTGCATCTGGTGAAGAATTCAATTCAGATGAAATTGAAATTACAAATGGATATTTAATTTTATTAAATGTTCTTACATGCTTAGGTAAAAAGGATGCTTGGATTGTTGTTTCTGAACCAGTTTCTAATGAACCACAATCAAAGAGAATTAAAAATGTATTATCTTCTACAACTGGTGATTCTATTTCAAATTTTAGACTTAAAGGTAAAATATACACCTATTACCAAATAGAAAAGGAATATAAAATTGAGCTGGAAAGGATGCAAATATTACTAGGTAAGAAAGTATTACAGTTACAGAAAAAAGATGAGGAGGATTTATGATAATAATAATAAAAAAAAAAAAAAAAAAAAAAAAAAATAAAACAGTTTTTTGAATAATTTTGAAAAGTTTTTATTTTATCATTAAAATTATATAAAATCTGTATTGTATTTATATTAAAACCCTATTTTGTATATAATTTTTTCCTCAGGAGTAAAGCTATTTTGTTAGAAACATAAAAATTCAATACATAGTTTAAATAAGAAAAACCACACGTACTATTTAGATCGTAGCCGTATTTGGTCACTTCCATTTTTGGTATCTGTCATCTTTCTATAAGGGATATTTTTTATATTCGGAATACTACATATATGTTTTGATTCCAGTTTTAAAAAAAGCTGATACTCAATTTTATTAAGTGTGTTGGTATTTGAATTTAAATATTCTTTCATTCGAATCGTAACCCTATTGTCAATAAATTTCCAAGATTTAAAGAAGATTTCTTCCCAATATGGTTCATTCGAGAAAAGCTATTTGAACAAAACCAAACATATGAACACAGGGGAATCAGGTTAGTATTGAGCATAATAGCTAAATAAATAGAAAAAGTAAAAACATGAAATTGATTCATACTTCATATAACAATATATTCAAACCCTTCTGTGGAAAGTATTTGACACAATAAGGTAATAAACCATCTAAATGCCATACATCTTTACATAAAGTATTTGTAACTTGATTTCAATTAGTATTAAAATATTTCCCGAAAGCTTAATAATATTGACTAAAACAAAAATAAAATTAATTTCATTTACCTTGCGGACAACTTTTACAACTTTTCAATATTTGAGACATTGCAAAAAAAACCATTTCAAAATCCAGCACAACTCCCTCAATCTGGTCAAAACTCAATTAGAATAACGAGACAAAAAATTTAATTAATAAATAAAATTCAATCTGTATTTACCAAAATATTAAGCAAAAAAGTATAAATACTATATATTTGAGTGTCTGAAAGATTTTTAAGGTTCATAGTTTGAACTGAATAGCAAATAGTAGCTAATTGAGATATAACATTAATAAAAAGTTAAAACAATTCTTTTTAAAAAAATTATTATATGTAACAATTAATCATACCTTGCAAAAGAAAAGTATCGAGAGTCGTATTCAATACTATTTCCATGAAATCAGCTTCGGAAATCAAGCCATCAGAAGAGGTATTAGAAAAGTTAGAAAGAAGTTTTAAGGAAGCGGCTGATCGCATCTGAACGTGAATATTTTCAATTTCAGTGTCCTTTCTTAAATCGGATTGGATTTTTTCAAATAAATAAGTGGGTAAACCACTTCGAATGAGTAGACATCCTAAAATGTTAAAAAACATGCTAATATTTGAACACATTAAAAAAAAAAAAAATAAAAAAATTATATTACTTGTTGTCTTGCATTCTTCCAGGAAATAACAAATTAAGATCAATTCAATAGAAATTAAACTATTTATTTCTCTTTGATATGTACTTTGAGAGTCTATTTTTTCAAAATTTCTGGTATGAAATTATATTAGTATTTGGGGTTTGAATTAGAGGTATATTTTATTACACTAACCTATGAATATCTTGAATTACTTTTGAAATAGTTAGTTGTTTAAAAAAAATAGAATAAAAATAAAAAAAATTTCAATAGGTATAAGAAAACTTACAAAAGAAATTTAAGGGAGGTTCTTGACATAACGAAATAAAATTGCGAAAATGTGAAATTGAGTATTGGGAAAATAGTTCAATAAAATAATTAAATAACAAACTATTAATTAGAGTGCTATTCAAATTATGCATCAAAATGGAATATAATTGAAAAGTGGTATTGATGTTTTCTAAATTAAGAGGTATTTTATTTATTAAATAAAAATAACAATGAATTAGAGGTATAATAAACATCAAATTTTCTTGGATGTAATCTTGTTCTTTATTTTTAAAAATGAATTTAAATTGATTTTCTATCAAGTAGTTAACTTTTTCATAAGAGGTATTTATGTCATTGTCAAATAATTTCTGTACATTTGGGGGTATAATAAAAGTGTCGGTATTAAAATGAAACTCTGCATAAATCCAATTAATAGATAGATTTGTTATAAATGCAAAGGAAAGACTTATATTTTTCCATAACCAGGTTAGTAGAACTTCAGAATGTGAAGATAAAAAAAGGGTATTATTTTCATTTAATGGTAAACAATTTGGAGTGAAGTAAACTTGAAGAAGTTTAAGGGCAGTGATATCATTGCTTTTATTGTTTTCTTTGAAATAATCAGAATAGCGGATATATAAATTGGATGCCAATAAATGTAAATATGAAGGTTCAAGTGTTTTGATATTTAAAAAAGTTGTTTTCAGAGTATTTTCATTTAAAAAGGACTTAAAATAAGCTCTTTCCGAGGGAGGTGAAGCGATAAAAGAAGATAAAATTACCATATGTGCTTGAAAGCATATATGAGGATCTTTAGAGATTAAATCTACAGAATATTCCATTATATTTGAATAGCTACAAGTTAATATCAAATCGATTTGAGATTGAATTGGAAATTTTAGTATGCCCAAAGTAACTTGGACTATGAGATTTATAGTTTTGAGAACAAAATGGCAATCTAAAATTAGAGATTCGTCTTGTATACAAGTGGCAGAGTAATAAGAATAAAGTGCGAGTAGTTTGTTAAATATTGTATAGGAACAGGAAGATCTGATTACAGACAGAATAGATAATTTGCTTGTTGAAATATTAAATTGTACAACTTTATTAATAAAACAAACATATATGAACAATATCTCTTCATCATATGTTTGTTCAAATTTTTGTAACATGGGGAAAATACAAACATTGTAAATTGAAACAATGTATTCAGTTTTTTGACTAACTATATCACATTCGTTGTCATTGATATTATTATCATATAAAAGAGGAAATGCATTTTTTAATAAATTATATGCCAACAAGTAACGAAACGAGTTTTTTAACATAATAATTTTATCCAAGATATTTAAATCTTGTAATTTTCTTAGATTTTGTATGTTTTTTAAATCTGATGATAATTGTGAATAAGATTTTATATCAGATTTTTGTAATTCTTCAGGTTGAGTATTTTCAAAACAAAGAGTAATAATTTCTTGAGCATATTTTAAATTGGATTTTAAATAAACATTATTTTCAATAAAATATAAACACCATAGTTGCATTATGGTATCACAAAAGAATTTATCCATTGGTTTAACAATTGTTAAGGAAGGATCTAAACAAAGAGTAAACAGTTCAATCCATAATTCTTTTAAATTGTTTAAATCCAACCAAATGGAATAGTACTTCATTCCAAGAACAAAATTGTCAACATTCCAATTTTCAATATTTTCTCCTTTTTTTATTTTAGAAATAATTGTTTTCAACAAGTTTATCCTATCGAGTATAAATAATTCTAGTTTGTGAATGGAGTTCATTACTGTTTGATAGATTTTAATTATATATGCATGTAACTTGTACTAAAATTTATATTAATTTGGTGGAAATGAATAAATGAATAAATAAATAAATAAATAAATAAACAAACAAACAAACAAACAAACAAACAAACAAACAAACAAACAAAATAAATAAAATAAAGAAGAGAGAAAAACAGAAAAAGAGCCTTTATATAGAAAACAGGAAAATAAATTTGTAAAATTAAATTATGAAAATATAGCATATATTTTGGTTTTATTATTATTGTTATTGTTTATGTTGTGGTTTATGTTGTGGTTAACCGAATTAGGAAATAAAAATAGAAGGTAAACAAAGTTGGCATGACGACGGTGTTGGTGTTATGTAAACACTTACGTGTACAGTGACAGCCAATTAGCGTGTGTGTGTGTTAGGGTTGCATTTTACTATGATACTAACATTTTAGTATGTATGTATGTATGTATGTATGTATGTATGCTATACAATATTGTATAGCATACATACAATATTACATACTTTGTATAGTTAGTATACAATGTATAGATAATATTGTACAAGATCATAGTAATAAATATAATAGATAATATATAATATATAATATATAATATATAATATATAATATATAATATATAATAAATATATAAACTAAAAAAATCATTACATAATTAAGTCTTCCATTGCGTTAATGTTTATGAGAATTATTTATTAGTGTTTTTACTATTTAAATTAATTTTTATTGAGACATTTATTAAATCTGAAATAGTGTTTTAGTTAGATTAGTAGGCTAGTAATTTATAACACGTAGAGTATAATATGTAATAAATAGTAATATATAATAATATACTATATAATATAATATACGATATAATATATACTATATAATATATACTATATAATATAATATACTATATAATATATAAATACATAATATACAATAACATATACATAATATAATACACTATATAATAACATAATAAAATAATATATAATAAATATACTATATAATAACATAATATATAATATAATATACTATATAATAACATAATATATAATAAATAATAAATAATAAATATACTATATAATATATAATACATAATAACAATATATATAATACATAATAACATAATATATAATAAATATACAATAAATATAATATACTACATAATAACATAATATATAATAAATATACAATAAATATACAATATACAATAAATATACTATAACATACATATACTATAGTACAGTAAAATAACAGCGACCAAATTTCCTTAATGAAAGTAACCAGGAACTGCTTTTTAGTTTATTTGTACAATTTATGTTAATTTATTTTAATATATGTGTTAAATATGTGTATTGTTTAAACTATGAAATTATAGAATACCAGAAGATATTATAGTATATTATAAAATATATTAAAATAGATTGTAATTAATTTGTAAATTGTATGCAATTTATTCAAATTTTATAGTCAACAAGTATAAGCAAAAAAATATTCGAAAAAAATATTCCTCTATAATAAATATTTTAAAAATAACATATTACTATGGTAGTTTATATTATTTTTATATACCATAATTAATATACAAGAAAATTACTTAGATATAAACTATATTTAAAATCAAGCATTTCTACTATAATAATATAATATAATATAATTAATATATTATATTAAATTATATTAAATTAATAATAAAATTAATATAAGTTGATATAAATTAATTAATTTTTAATTAATTTATTTATTAATAGCAATTAAAAGAATTTAAATAAGGTTAAATAAAGATAAAAAGGGAAGAAAAGGAAAAGAAGCAATTTTAAAATTATCAGAAAAGAAAAACTATTTAGAATTTAAAATATTTACTAAAAAGGAAACTAAAAGGAAAAAAAAAATTATATACAAATATAAATAACTCAATATCACTCAATATAATACAAATATGACTACTCCAATTAGATCAAATTATTATGAGGAAGGCGTTGCAACCGATTATAGATTAGGTCAAGAAAAATATAATTCAGGTCTTGGTTGGATATATAATACTAATCCTACTAGAAGGACAGATTTGTATTCAAGACATAAAAATTCTTTTTCAGTATCTGATATAAGACCAGCATCATCTCCTTTGGTAAAGGCTTTTGATAACTCTTCTCCTGATTACAAATTATCTAATTTATACAGTACTCCTTCTGAAGATAAACGTGTTTACACTACAAATATGAATAATAATAATAATAATAATAATAATAATAACAATAATAATACCCCAAACGACCTCAGAGGACTCTTTACTGACCATTTGGAAACTGCCTCATCGTCTTATCTTACATCAGCAGACATGAATCAAACTGCTCAAAATGCTTCCTTACGAGAGTTGGCATTCATGGCTTTAGATCGATTAAAATCAAATATAACTTCCTCTATATTTATAAAACTACGAACTTCCATCGAGGAAGCTCTTGCAGCTCATGATATTGCAAAAGATAGAACAAGCAGAAGAAGAATGCGTTCTATCGTACACGAATTATCTGATTTATGTTTAGAATTATCTGCTTCAAGTTTATTTATAAATAGATCTTCTTTAAAAGATAATGAATCTATTATTGGTTCCGAATTATCATACACATCATCACGTTTAAATACAAAATACCCAATATCGTCGCCACTTCCCGTTGATTCTATTAGATCAAGTAGACGTACTTTACATACTAAAAGGATTTCTGACACTAGTTCTTTACAATCTTATTCTAATCAAATTAATGACACGTCTAATTATTTTTCAATTAATTCAAATACTTCGATTTCAAAGGATCCTTCTGTAAAAAGTTCTTATTTATCGAGACTTTCAAGACTATCACATTCGTCGCCTTATGGTTCATATGATCAAACTTATGTAGCTTTTGATAAGAAATCTCCACAGCAGCAGCAACAGCAGCAACAACAACAGCAGCAACAACAGCAACAGCAGCAACAGCAACAACAGCAACAACAGCAACAACAGCAACAACAACAGCAACAACAACAACAACAACAACAACAACAACAACAACAACAACCAAATAAAGAATATTATTCCAAGACAAACACAACTGAAACAGCTGAACCCGTCGAAGTGGCAGATTACAGCAAAGCTGGTGGCGATTCATATTCATATTTGGAATTTAATTCTTCTCCTCCTATACCAACTGATTTTCCTATAGATTCTCCAAATCCTAGTATATCAAGATCAAAATCGTGTCGATCTCCTGAAAGACCTAACTTATTTCCTTCTTATCCAAATAATTATTCTAAAGATGTAAACAATACAAAAGGAAGTAGTAATGGACTTTATTCAAGTCCATTAGAAAAAACATTGAGTTCAAGAAGGGCGTTACGAGATGAAAATTCATCTAGATTATCACAATATTCTAAATTAAGGCAACAAGAGCAAAATTTTGCTTCAGCAACAACATTATATGTGAATGAAAAAAATAGAAATTTAATATCACATGCAAGTGAACATAATAGTAATGGTAATAGTCCAAATACAGTTGAAAGAGAAGAATCGAATAAAGTTCAAAAGAAACTTAATAAGAATTGTATGGAAATACAAGATAAGGAACCTTTAAATGAAATAAATAATGGATTATTACATCCAAATGCATATTTTAATGAGGAGCTTAGTAAAGAAGAGGTTTCAAGGATACGAAAGCAGGCACAAACAAAAGCACAATATCAAGATAATGCTCGGTTACGAATGTTGGAAAAAATTAAAGAACAGGAACTGAATAAGGTTTTAATTGAACAATATAATAATGAAGAGTCGAATACAAATAAATTAAATTCATTACATATATCATCATCTCATAAGAATAATTTAGAGAATGGTTTACAAATGGAAATGGAAGAAAAAAATAATGTAGAAGGAAAAGATGAAAGGGTTGGATACAATAATAATAATTTTCAAGATATATTTTATACAGAATCCAATGGAAATAGAAATGAAAATATTGGAAGAATATATGGAGAATTACCTTTATTACCTTCAATAGGGAGAAAAAATAGTAATAAATATAATAGACATGCTAGAGGAGCATCAGAAATATCATATCATGATTTAATACCTTCTTCTATAAGTATAGTGGAAGAAAGAATACCATTATATTTGCCTAGTAAACGATATAGTACGCATGGGATTGTTCGATCTAATACAACTACAAGTTCAAATAATACAAATACGCATAAACTTAAATACGGAAGAGTTTTACCAATGAAAGATGAGGTTGATAATTTTATAATGAATAGGTATTGAAAATAATAATAATAAAAAAAATAATAAAAAAAATAATAATAAATAATAAAAAATGTTATCATAATTGATTAATGGTTATGTTTATTTTTGATATTTAGAGTATTGAAAAGGAGTTAATAGGTTTTTATAAAAGGAATTATTGTGTATTATAGATATGAATAGATTAAGAGTTATACGATAGTGCTTATTAATAGAATAAATGATTAGATATTATATAAATATTATATAAATATATTTACGAACTGTAAATGGAAATTAGTATTTATAAATTATGTAATGTAAAGGAAATACAAAGTACTATGATTATATTACAGCTAATAATTATATATAATAATTATATATAATAATTATATATAATAATTATATATAAGAATATGCAGGGATAAATTTTACTCTATAGTTTGAATACGATGTGCACAAGATTTGGGTTTTGATCTAATATCACTGTAGAAACGGTATAGACGCTAGTTGCCTATAGAAATGAATGTTTAATATTACTATATTACTATATAACTATATTTCTCAGCTAGTTGATTTGATCTACAATGTAAATCTATTAACAAATGAATAGCATCGTCTAGTTACTATTTAATATAATTAGTAATAGTATAATAATAAACAATAATAAATATTAATAAATATTAATAAATATACTAGAGTAACTACGTAGTTGTTAAATATAGTATTTATATACTATACTTAACAAGTTATGTACCTGACTAATAGAGTCAAGGGTTTTGTGGTTTCTAATATACGTTAAATTGTGCGTTATTTATAGATTTTATATGACAGTATTATTCCTATACGAGATAAATACGAAGTTACTATAGTAATTAATAAAATTTTATTATAATACCTTAATTTATAGGAAGATTATAGGAAGATTATGTATGATGTATGTGTATAATGTGTATATAATAGTATGTATATAGTGTGTATATATAATAATATAATAGTATATAATAGTATAATAATATAATAGTATATAGTATATAGTAATAGTATATAGTATATAGTAATATAATAATTAATACAATTGCATGACAACAGGTTCTGATTCCCATTAACAGTAGCATAGAGCGTCCGTTTATTTGAATTTACATAAGATAATATCTTTTTTTAGGTATTATATTTAAATTTAGTTTATTTATTCGTGTTTCCAGTTGGTATTGTTTTTTTTGGGTTTTTTTGCTAATTTGATATCCTATTTATAAAGATAAATTTATTTATATACTTGTATTTGATATTGATTTATTATTTATTATTTTTTTTATAATTTATTTATTATTATTATATTTATTATTATTATTATTATTATTTTTATTATTATTATTATTATTATTATTATTATTATTATTATTATTATTATTATTATTATTATTATTATTATTATTATTATTATTATTATTATTATATTTTTTATTATTATCTATTTACTATATTTTTATTTATTTTTTATTATTATCTATTTATTTTTTTTATTATTATACTTTATTTCTCATTTAGTATATTTTAAATATTTACTATTTTAGTTTATTTTAGTTGTTATTTTTTTAGTTGCTCACTGAGAAACGAATGAAATAATATTATAATACAATAAATATAATAAAATTATAATAAATTATAATAATACAATAATATTATAATACAATAAATAAAATTATAATAATACAATAATATTATAATACAATAAATAAAATTATAATAAATTATAATAATATTATTATCATAATTAGTATATGTATCCAGCCGCTAGAATAGATATTTATTATTTATTATTTATTTACATTTACTTGGCATTTATTTAGGATTCAGGATTTAGGATTTGAAAGGCTAGTTAAACTTACTTAAGGTTTATATCTGCATTATAGCATATTTATATATTATAGCATATTTATATATTTATAGCATATATATATATTATTATTAGCATATATATATATATATATTATTAGCATATATATATATATATATTATTAGCATATATATATATATATATTATTAGCATATATATATATATTATTATTAGCATATATATATATATATTTATAGCATATATTTATATTATTAATAGCATATATTTATATTAATAGCATATATATATATATATTTATAGCATATATTTATATATTATTATATATATATATATATATATATCTATATCTACACATATTTATAACACATTTTCTATCTTTTGGACATTTTCTACCTCTTGGACACATTCTACACATATAACAAACAACTGCATAGTAAATAACCAGAAACCCTCTTGTTTTTACATCTAGGTATTAAATACTTTATATTTGTATTATATTATTTATATAATACTCAGTTGGACTGAACAGTGTTGATTTTCAGGCACATAAAAATTGCTATTTATTTTTATTTATTATTAGTTTATAATATTATTATTTATTATTTATTTTTTATTTATTTTTTATTTATTTTTTATTTATTTATTTATAATATTATTATTTATTTTTTATTTATTTATTTATAATATTATTTATAATATTATTTATAATATTATTATTTATTATTATTTATAATATTATTATTTATTATTATTTATTTTTTATTTATTTTTTATTTATTTATTTATAATATTATTTATAATATTATTATTTATTATTCATTTTTTATTTATAATATTATTATCATTTAATTTTAAATTAAAATTTAAAATTAAATAAATTAATTAATTAATTAAACCCTCAATTCACTTGCTCTTTATGGCTGAGAAAAATGACTCTGATGCTCCTGGGCATAACGGACTTAAAAATTACGATGGTCACACACCACATAATTTACTCATCAATAGAAATATTAATTCTATAGATGCCGAAATAGCAACTCTAAACACTCCAAATCCACTTTCTGTTCACAAAAAATTCATTTTTCCTTTAACAAAAAAACAAACTATTACAAATAATGAAAAATCTATTTCATTATCAAATAACAATAATAATAATATGAATACTGAAAATTATCCCTTGTTAAAAATTCCAACTTCTCGTAGAAGAGCAAGAAATACAAAAAATTTACATCTAGATTTCTCTGCTTCAAATGTTTCAAATGTTCATCAGGTTAATGTTAATTCATATTCAACTCCACATACAAATCCACTTCCTACTCTAACTTCTAATATAGTTGCTAATGCAACAACTACTAGCATATCTGCTAGTTCAACTCCTAATATAACAACTCCTTCAAGAATATCATCAAAATTATCCACAAGTGTTCCCACAAATTCACATTCAAATCCTAATAAAAATATACATACAAATACCATTTTTTCTTCTCCAACAATTAAAACAATCACTTCCCCTCTTCCAACATTACTAAGAACATCAACTTTACGCTCAAACTCTACAAAAAGAAGAAATGCCCCTTCGTTATCATTATCACCCTCAATACAATCACCTCAAATACAATCTTCCTCACCTTTTCTTCCAACAATACACACTTCTATTTCTTCCACTGATAATCACTCATATTCCGCTTCATCTTCCTCATCCTCTTCATCATCTTCTTCCTCATCTGCTTCATATTCAACTTCTATCACAACTTATTCTTCAAATACAGAAACTCCTTCCACCACTTCTTCAATTTTTTCCCCTAAACTAAATCTAGTTTCTTCAAATATTAAATCTACAACAATTACAACTTCTACAAATTCTTCAGCTTCTTATATTTATTCCGAAGATGAAGAGCGTAATTCAACAAAATTAAAATACCCTCATGGACCAGTACCCGTTATTGCTCCTTATATTTATATTTCGTCAGAACCTTCCCGAACAATCGCTGAATCTTTTGATGTCATTATAAATGTCGCAAGAGAAGTTGACAATCCTTTAGAATCTTCTGCTTCTTCTACTTGTTCTTCTTCATCCACGTTATCATTAACAAGCCAACATTCAGTAACTTGTAATGATTGCAGAAACGCAAAGAAGTCTCGCAAGTCTCCACTAACTTCCCCATCAAATTCTATACTGAGAAATTTGTATCCGCAAATTTCCTCTACTATTTCCTCTTCGATTTCCTCCTCAATTTTAAATCCTGTTTTTTCTCCAATTTCTAGTTCATTTCCAGAATCAAAGTCACCAGAAATTGCTAATGATTCTCCCGTTATAGATCATTCATATTCGCATAAAAAAACCAAGCCAGAATATATTTATGTTCCATGGGATCACGATACCCCATTTAAAAACGATTTACCTTACCTAACGGACTTGATGCAAGATAGAGTAGCACAAGGAAAACGTATTCTTGTACATTGCCACTGTGGCGTTTCTAGATCTGCTAGTTTAATTGTGGCATATGTTATGAAATCTAAAGGGTGGGATTTAATAAAGTCCTATCAGTGGGTTAAAGAACAATCTCCAGCAATCGGTCCAAATATCACCTTAATATATCAATTAATGGAATGGGGTCAAGAGTTACAAAATAAGTCTAGCACTAATAATAATCAAAAATCTTTACAATCTTTTCAAAGGAATGATTGTAACTCAAAGCATTCTACTTTCAGTGATGATAGTAATGGCAATAATGATACTAGTCAGAATCCAAAAAAGTTCACCTTTAGGAGTAAGAGCACTTGTGACTTCAATAATACTAATAATAAAGAAAGTTTTTATAAACTTAAAAAATATAATTCTACAGAAAGTATATCTTCTATGACTTCTGGAACTCGCAGTCTTGATATTCCTTTGTCTGATAATAGCTGGTCTCATAACAGCATAGGATCCTCATCTGAAAAAATTAATATTGCCAATTCGAGTAATCAATTAAAAATGAAAAACACTGATAAATTGAATATACCTCCAGAATCTGCATATCCTAAAAATGATTTAAGAATGTCAGATTCTCAATTGCGTAGACCGCAATCAAATAAAAATTTTTCCTCATTTTCTTTTTTTCCCGACAAAGGTAATGGTACCGACAATTCGTCCAGTCCTGCAAAAAACTCAATATCATTTGATCAGAATCATGAAAAAGTTGTTATGTCAGGGGAGAAATTTAATGAAAAACATTTAAATTTAAAAATTAATTTAAGTCCAACACAAAGTAGATTTCCATCTGCAATTTCACACTCATTTAAATCCACTTCATCTTTCTCTTCTATATTCTCGAATAATAACAACCAAAAAATTTTAACATCTCATAATGTATCAGAAGTATCTTCACTCTCAACCATGAAAAGTGACTCATTTAACGAAGAAAACAACTCTCATTCAAGGAAACATTATCGGACCTCTTTTCCTTCTTTTCCGGCTTCAAATGATTTTTATTTTAACCAGATTGAATCAAATTTGAATACATGTAAACCATTTTTAACCTCTCCAAGTGCTTCCTCTATATCACTTGTAAATAGTAGTTTATCTTCAAATTCACTTTCTTTAAATCCTTCAGAAGACGATTAAAGCAATGATGTATTTTAAGGAGTTTAACTTTAAAGTCTGTTTTTATTTTATTTTTTTTCATCTATATTGTATACCTTGTTTATGAATAGTTTGCTGTTTTTTTTTTCTTTACCTTCATTTTATTTTTAAGGTTACAACTGGCGTTTCTGTTTCAGTATTAATTTGTGTTAAGTATGTCTTTCTTTTTCTTTTTTTTTTATTATTTTGTATTTATATTTATAGATCATATAAATATACTTTTATTAAAGAAATGTTAATTAGGATGTTTTTTGAACTTTACAAGTTTATACATAGTAATTTTTGAAAACAATATACGAAATAATAAAATATATTAATTATAAAATTATGAATATATATAGTCACTTAATATGAAAGAATACAAACATATAATAGAAACTACTAACAAGTTGCTTCTAGTTCGATAATAAATAATTATAACGTAGGTTAAATAAACAAAAGGTTTTATAAATAAGAATTATAGTTATAAAAAAAAAATAGAAACAAAAATTAAAAAACACAAACAAATAAATTAATAATTAACAATGAAATTTCATATAAAGTTAAAAAGCAAGTTTGATATCCCTGCTAAATTTCAATTTTGTACTTACAATAAATCTTGCAAATTTAGAAATCAATAAGAAGGCACAATGATTAATACATTTTTTTTATTCCGTTGTAATTCTTAAGTATTTAAAAAAATATCGTTTTCCTCTTTCCCTTTTCTTTTTTCTTCATTCTTTTTTAATTTTTTAATTTTTTAATTTTTTTTTTTTTTTTTTTTTTTTTTTTTTTTTTTTTTTTTTTTTTTTTTTTTTTTTTTTTTTTTTTTTTTTTTTTTTTTTTTTTTTTTTTTTTTTTTTTTTTTTTTT
>JAJLXO010000278.1:8440-38691 GCA_030571375.1 Botryozyma mucatilis | reverse complement strand
AAAAAAAAAAAAAAAAAAAAAAAAATATACAACCACATCCAATTCAAATAACTTTAAACTAATTATCTATAGAAAAGAATTTGATATTCTATTCCATGGTCCAGAAGAAAGTGTGTATTTCTAAATATAATAAACAAATTATATTATATCCACATTATTAACTTGCAGCTCCTTATTGTGGCGGTGTTTGGAAAGTTCGCGTTTTATTATCGGATGATTATCCTTTTGAACCACCTACAATAAATTTCAAGAACACTATTCTTCATCCTAACATTGATGAAAAGTATGTTTTTATTTATTACATTATGTATACACCTCGCTAACAAGTTTAGTACCGGCGTCGTTTGTTTAGATGTAATTAATCAAAGATGGACGCCTGTATTCGGTAAGTATTCAATTTGTTCTACTATTTACTTCATTGTTTATTATTGTCTATTAACTCTCCAGATATGAAGAATATCTTCGAAATTTTCCTTCCTCAATTATTAACTTATCCTAATCCAAAAGATCCTTTCAATGGTATAGCAGCTGGACTGCTCCTAAACACCCCTGATGCTTACTACGAAAAAGTCAGGGAATACGTAAGACTATATGCTACTGACATCACTTTAGATGACTTGTCAGACGAAGCCGATATCGTAGATCCTATTGTAGTTTATGACTCTGAGGGTGAGGCTGAATTCGATTCTCAGATGGATTAGGACATATTTATCTTGAATTAACATTATATTTTGAATTTTTTTTATATTAATCATGCACCTAAATTCTAATTTCGTAAGATAATTAAATAAAATAATGTTTTAATTAAATAGTAAAAGTAAAATAGCGAGTAATTAAATAATAGTTATAATTTATAATTTACATAATTAGTATATCAACATATATTAATTAACACACAAACTACATAAATAATACAAATGATGCATTAATATACAAACAAAAAAATCCATAATAACACATAATCAAATAAAAATAGACACTGTAAACTAAATTTGAATTATATCCAATCAAGATAGTAATCTTCTTCAGACTCTTCATCAAGATTATCAATATCAGAACTCTCCTGATCAGAATTGTCCTTATTAGAGATGACTTTTTTAAAAGTTTCCTTACCAGAGGTATCTTCTTGTTTCTCCGACGGGTTATTCAAATCATTATTTTGAGAATGTTCATTAGTTTTAGAATCTGAGTTATCAATCGTATTTATTTGATCTGTACGGTTTAGACTAACCGGATCACTTTCATTTTCAACTGTTATAGAAATATCTGAATTTTCAGAATTCTTATTTACTTCTGTTTGTCTTGAAGGGCCCGCTTCATGATCAAGTAAATTAATATTGGAACTACAAATATTCTTCATAGACTCACGAGCTAGAACAGAATTATTGGCTTTAACATGGAGAGAGTTGGATGGGTAAACTGTTATAGGAGAGCAACTAGGTTTATTATTATGCGACTTAACAGAGCTACTCGTTAAAATAGAACCAATATTTTCTTTTTTTGAAACTTCTTCTGTTTCAAAGTTAGTCTTCTCAAGTGAGGAATTATCGTGATTGTTCGGATGACTGAAATTTTTATTTTCTTTGATTGTACCTTTCATGTTATAAGGCATTCCTGAATCTTTTATATCATTTTTTGAGACATTTGATGAATTTAGATGTTCAGGAGAAACATCTTCTACTAAAAATCCTCCTCCATTATCTTCATCTTCTGATACATTTATCACAGGATTAGACATTTCTGAATCTTTTATATCAGTTTTTAAGACATTTGATGAATTTAGGCGTTCAGAAGAAACGTCTTCTACTAAAAATCCTCCTCCATTATCTTCATCTTCTGATACATTTATCACAGAATTAGACATTTCTGAATCTTTTATATCAGTTTTTGAGACATTTGATGAATTTAGACGTTCAGGAGAAACGTCTTCTAATAAAAATCCTCCTCCATTATCTTCATCTTCTGATACATTTATCACAGAATTAGACAATTTTGAATGCTTTTTATCAAATTCTGGTGATTCATCAAGAGTTGAAGTATTTGAAGGAATACTTTTTACTTGGTTCTCTCCTGCGTTTTCATCATAATTTTTGTTTTTATTCCCCGTTATATCATCACTCAAGCAATTAAATATAAAGCCTCTTATCCACTCCTGGCTTCTCTTTGAATTGAAAATGCAGTATGAAAAATCTTCCACATTTAAAATAAATGGAAATGAGTCATCATCATCGTCGTCATCGTCATCGTTATCGTCATCGTTATCGTCATCGTCATCGTCATCGTCATCATCATCGCCATCGTTATCGTCATCGTCATCGTCATCGTCATCATCATCGCCATCGTCATCGCCATTATCATCATCATCATCATTATCATTACCATCTCCTTCTTCTTCTTCTTCTTCTTCTTCAGTTTCATATTTATCTTCATCTTCATAGGGTTCCATTTCGTCTTCATCATTATCTTCCACATTGTATTCTACATCACTTTCCATATCTGTTTCTCCCAGATTTGTCATTTGTTCTTTTCTAGTTTCATTGGTAAATTTTTTATCCTGTTTCTCTTTAGAGGATTTACCTTTATCTACACGGACAATTCTACCATGTTCGCGATTTAATCTTTCTTTAATATGTTCTTTCAATTTTTGCTTACGTACACGATTTCTTTCTTCCAACTTTTTAATCTTTTCAGTAATTCTTCTCTCTTGTTCTGATAAAGCATTATGTATAATAAGCAGTCCTTTTAAACTCTCTTCGGATACAATAATACCATTATAGGTTGGAGAAACTTTTTTGTTTGCAGACCTATGAGAAAAATCAAAACCGGATACGACTCTAACATAATCTATTCCTGCAATTATGGCAGTTTTAACAAATTCATTATCTGTCAAATATACACAGCCAAACGGTATCATTGATAAATTGAAAATGTCAATACTTCCATATTTATTTCGCGGAAGTGTACCATCTTCAAGTATAGAGGGAGGTTTATATTCTATTGTTTGTTCAAAAGAATACAATGGTGTTTCGGAATGCAATGGTTCAGTATTTTCATTTTGTCTTTCATTTTCTCCATCAATACCCGATTTAGAAACTGTCACTTCGCTTGTGCGATTAGGTTTTGGACGAGTTTTTAAAACTTTCAAAGGCACTTCATCAGTATTTACTACCCTTCCACGCATATACCATTCTCGAAATGAATGTAGAGTGATAACGTCACACCTTTTGTACATGGTTTCCCCACCTACTCTTTTACCTCGAGGATTATATATGCCACAAGATTTGGTGTTAGGAGCCAAAATTTCGTTTTTTCTTAAATATCGTTTAAGTGCATAAATTGGATGGTTTTTAAAATCTTGCATATTATCTGGAAGACGTTCATATTGTGCCTTCTTAGCTAAATAATTGTCTTCAATTTCTGTAAATCTTGAAATTTTACCATCTTGAAAAATATTTAATAAACGTAACCACCAATCAGAGCCTTTTTTATCTGCTGTAATTCGATTTTTTATAGTTTTTGAATTATAATAGGTTGTATATCGAATAGTGACATCTTTAGCATTACCTTCATCATCAAATGCTATTACATATCGTAATTTGTTGTCAACATTAGACATTGGAGGCTCAAATTTACTTTTTTTTTCATAATATGGATTTTCAATAATGTTTAAAACGATTGGTTCCAATGCACAATAACCTTTGATAAATTCATTCCAGACTTCAACCCAAAATACTGGAAATTCCGGAATAAGAGTTTGGTTTATAGAGCTATCTGGGTTTTGATTAGAATCAAACAAATTTTTCAAAGAGCTAGATTTTGCTTTTGTAGTTTTCGCGTTTGATTTATGATCATTATTTTCATTTGAACCATCTTCCAAAGAAGGTTTAAGAGGAAGAGGTTGTAAAGAAAATACAAGTCTTGCTCTCATACCCAATCCACGAAGAAGTGCACAAAATCCTTGCGCAGCCAAATCAACTGAGCCATTCATTGGATTTATTGTTGAATTTGGACTATCCCGTTTAGAAAAGTTAATAAAATTCTTATCGTTTAACTTTATGTGTTTGGACCATTCTCCCATCCTTAGTCCAGGTTTTGTAACTCTAAATCTTCTACGCCAAAAGTTCATTAAATCTTGCAAACCCTCTAAAAAAAGAGTTTTATTTAGATTTGATGCTATGTCCGGATTAGAAGGATTAATCTTGTTTATTATGCTTTGTGGTACAAACCGGACAAGATAATCTTGCAATGGTTTGGAGTTACACCAATTATTTCTATAATGTCCATGAAAAAGTAAAAAAATTAATTCTAGTTTATGAACTAATGCACAATATTCTTTTACTTCTTTTGTGATTCTCAATTTTTTTTGTCTATGAGTAGATTTTAAAGGTTGTCTATCAATAGAAATATTCAAAGGTTCAAGAGGTGCCATATTACCTTCAGTTGAACCTTCGGGATCTGTTTCAATCAAACCTATGGTTTTCCAATCATCCAAATCACTATCACTATCATAATTTTCTTCAAAGTCAATCGTTTTTTTAGCCTGAACTAAGTTAGCTTCGATGACAGAGCTCATTTCAGAAATTTTATTTGAATTATTTAATTTGCTAGATATGTTATTGTTTATTGTATTAATATTATTTTTGTTCCCGTTATTATCAATATTAATTGAAATTTTGGACTTTTCATTTTCCTCGTCACTATCTTCTTTTTGGTTATTAATCTCAACTATATTTATTTTATTAATGGAATTTGAATTACATGCAACATTTGAAGTTTGAATTTCAGTAATTTTATTTTCTATATCATTATTATTATGTGAACATGGTTTTTTCCGTGGTATTGTGGATTTGCCCTTTTGTGATAAAGAAGTACTTTCATTTTTTAAAGCATCAGTAAGCATACTATCATAGTGAAATTGTATAGATGGTTTCAAATCAATTTGACTCGGATTTGCAAATTTTTTTCCATTTGATTTTCTTGATCTTTTTAAATTTCTACCGATTGAGGGTTCAGGTTCTTTTCCGTTTGAAAAATTTAATTTATGTTTTGTAGAATTATTTATATTATTTTTATTAAAAATTTCTAAATTGTCTTTATCAGAGGTTATTACCTGTTTAACTTTTCTAAATGTTTTCCGTTTATCTTTAACAGAAGAATCTAATTTATCCATACTGTTTAATTCATTATTCTTAGATTTTTCTAATTTATCCTGGGAAGCAAGTTCTAATTTTTTTTGACTATTTTTATTAATTACTTTATTAACATTGATATCAATTTCATGGTTATTATTTTTTTCACTTGTTTTGGGGATATTTTTTTTATTTCCCATTGCAATGATAAAACAAATCACTTGTCAATAGATAATTCAGTTTAAATTATGACCACGAACAAAATATAAAATTCAATAATTCCAAATAAAATAAAAATACTATCAGTCAATCATAATAACTTGTAGTTTTTGAAAAATATTAAACACTTTTGGGTCTTTTTATACAATTTTTTTGATGTCCCATTTGGAAAAACGTTCCTTGAGAAAATAATAATTAATCCCTGTAACCATAGTAATTATTTAAGATTTAGTACTTTTTATATTTTTTTAAATTTAAATGTTTTTTTTTTTTTCTCTTGAATATAAATTTTTTTTTTTATTAATAGCATTCAGTTAAAGAAGTAGTTTTATATGCAGTAAATATATAATTAAAATGCTAATTGTATATAGTATGTTTTCATTATATTGGCAGGAAAGTGTTTGGAAAATGGTGGTTTCGGGATTTTTCATAGTTGTAATATAGTATCTTATTGTGATTAGTAAATTAAAATAATTTTTTATAATTCTGTGTATTTATTACGTTTAGATAAATTTAAATTTAATTGTAGTTTTTTTTAAAGAGAAACTTATAAAAACTTTGCTTGATGTTTTATATAGTTAATTATGATTTGTTTATATTTTACTGTATTTTTTGTGTTTTGAATATGTATTTAGTGTATAATTTTATTTAATCTTAGATATCTATTTGGTATATAATTTTTATTTAATAATAGATATCTATTAAGTGTATAATTTTATTTATTCTTGTATATCTATTAAGTGTATAATTTTATTTATTCTTATATATCTATTAAGTGTATAATTTTTATTTAATAATCGTTATCTATTTAGTATATAATTTTTATTTAATCATAGATATCTATTTAGTGTATAATTTTTATTTAATAATAGTTATATATTTGGTATATAATTTTTATTCAATAATAGATATCTATTTAGTATATTAATTTACAATTTGTTGTATTCATTCATTATTTACTATTTACTTATATTTAAAGTTGGAAAAAGACGGTCCGGTCTGGATTTAGCAATCTTTTTGGACCATTCAAAAAGATTGTAGGCAAGAGTGATCGTATTACGACATATTTTTTTATGTATTTTTTTTTTTTTACTTAAAGATTCTTTCTTGAAAAATGTTTTTTTAGACACTTTTTATTTAATATTACATTTAATGGTGGTATTTATTATATGTTGACTATTTCATTTCTATTTTTCAATTATATGGCTTATATTTATTGTTTAATATCTGCAATCTGTTTTTTCATTGACGATATAATGATTATTCTTTAATTTATATTCATTGAGTTTTATTATACGATTTTTATTACTAATTTTGAACAATTTTTGTTTATTATTTATAATTTATTGACTGGTCTATAAATAAATAAATATATTCTCTGTATTAATTATATATTCACAATTAAAAAATAAATAAAAATAAATATTTGTGTATATACACTATTTGAAATAGTAAATGGTCTTTAAAAAGATTATACATAGATAAGTTGTAATACGATTTCTCTCCGACGGTACTTTTGGACTATCAAAAAAAAAAAAGGATAATATGGTTACTATGGAAAAGATGGTCAAGTTGTCGGGTTTTGTATGTATTAATATAATTTCCATTGTGATTCAAAATAAGGATATTTTATAATAAATACACTAATAATTAATTTATCTATATTAGCAAAAAATTTAAAAATTATGTTTAAATTCATAAAATATTTTTTGAAATTCTGTTTTATGTTAATCTAATGGATCGATTCTACTCGTCTTAAAAAGCAATTGAATTAAACTTTGATATTAAACATGACGAAAAGACGTTGGAATTAGTTCGTAATATCTCTATGGTAACGCACATTAATATGGCTTTTCATAGACTACTATAATATAAAAATATTGGATTACTATTATATATTCTTCTGTTATAGAATAGAGTGATAAGAAAATATAATACTACAATAAACAACAATATGCATATTTAAATAATAAAAACAATATAAATTTGTAAAATAAAAAACACATTGTAAAATATAAAATACAAATAATTTATAATCGTAGATAATGAATATTCATAAAAAAAATTCAATTCTTCTTATGATCAACTATCAATCGTTAAAAAAAAAAAAAAAAAAAACGCAACCCGGCGGGATAGAGAATATTCATTAATTAGTAATACATAAAGTCTAGCCTCCGTTTGTTATCCTTCCAATAAAAAATTTTTTTAACTCTAAATCAAATTATCGGAGCAAAGGAGTGGGTTGAAAAAAAAAAAAAAGTTTTTTAATTAAAATAAAATAAATAATTAATCTTATTACACAATTAACCACTATACAATCCAACTAATGTATTATATAATACAGGTTATTTTTAATAAATATCTTTTAGAAAGTGTATACTTAGTTATACAAAATAATACAAGAAAAAAAAAAAAAAAATAATAATAATAATAATAATAATAAAAAGGGAAATATATATTTTATTCGCAATCAATTATTAATAATCAATAATCGCTAAAATAACTAATGTATTCACGAATTAAAAAACTTGAAACAATTGAAAAATAGGTTTTTTTTAATAAAGAAAATCAAATTTAAATAGAGCACAATATTTAAAATTAATATACATATAAAAAACTTGTACAATTAAATCAAAAAAAATTTTTAAACAAAAAATCATATTATCCTAGTTGATTTTTATAGTAAGTTCGCAGGAATGAAAGATAATTAGCGATTAAAAGGTATGAAAACGTAAATTCATAGTTAAAATAAAAAATAAAAATAATATTCTTGGAATAAAACCCTACAGATAAAGAAAATCAAAAAAGATTTTCATATTAAAAACAACTATTTCTATGACAACTAAATTAAATTTCTTATGTCAAATGTCTTCCATTCTGACCCGTTTTTAATTCTCAAAATAAAATTGTAATTCCAAATAAATTATAATAATATTTTATTACAAAGTTAGGGTTAAATATATAGTTAATATGAATTTTTATACATCTAATAATAATAAAAAAAAAAAAAAGAATATTATTTAACGTATAAAATCGTTATAAATAATGTAAGAACCAAAATGAAAATTACTATATATTTGTATTATAATTTTTTTCTATTCATTTAATAAATAGTATATTATTTATATAACGTTATCTTATATTCTCATATACATCTGCATAGCATTTTTTGTATAATTTATTTTACTATTATTTTAAGCGCCGCGCGGTCTTTAACTTTTTTTAAAAAAAAAATATTTTGTATACCACTTTTTTTTATTATATACGTTAAGCTTTTTATTAATTTTATTATAAATAATTGAATTAAGGGATGAATTACTAATATTGTAAATAATTCGCCAATTTAACTGCCACTAAATAAGAAATAATACAAAAAAAAAAAAAAAAAAAAAAATATAAACAAAAAAATTACGAAATAGGTTCTTACGAACCATGTATTACTAACACAAACTTATTATTTACATAATAAGTATTTAATTAGTAATCTATTGATTATTTTAAAAATTCATTTAAATTCTAAATAAAATATAAATTTATAAATAATTATACACATTTTATATTTAAATCATTTTTTATACTCGTAGTATTTTAGAAACAATCAACTTTTTATACTCATTTTAATAGTAAAAATCAGCTCTAAAAAATGAATGTAATATTATTCTATAGTAATTTTTTTTTATAAATTTGAATTATTTCATTGTTAATAATTAAAAACAAAATAAACAAGACGTAAATTGATTCTAAATTGTATTTTGATTAAAATCCCAAACAGTCAATCATGAATAATAAATTACATAAAGGAAAAAGTATTGATTTATTATTAGGGAAGAGGGATACTATCGTGATTATATAAGCTATTTTGTTATTTAAAAAATACTAATTACAGTACCAAAATATTGAATTTGGGTTAGCGTTAAAGCAAAGAAAGAAGTCAATAATTGATTCATTTGTTTGCTCTTATTTATTAATTAATTCAAAATATAAGATTAAAAAGTATGCTTTACATAAATTAAAAACAAAAAAGAAATGTAATTTTTCATATTAAAATAGAGCTAAATTAAATTATTTTATAAATTTTTTACATGAGAATAAAAATGAAAATATAAACTTTAACGAAAAAAAAGATAATTGTAAAAAAAATACAATAAGACACTAACGGCACTTTCCGCGTAAACTAATTAAATGACCATAAGTGACTTGTATTACATAATATTTACTAAAACCATGAGAGGGGGTGTTTCAGTTATTTCGTCATTCTTTTGAATAAAAAAGGAACCCGAAAAATCCGAAAGATCCTGTCAACGATACTTACACAATAATTTATTATATCAATATAGTTATCACATAGATAAGAATAAAATTAACAAATAAATAAATAAATAAAAAAAAAAAAGAAAAAAAAAGAAAAAAAAAAAAATTCGTAGAATAAAAATATAATAACATTAAAGATAAGACAATATTATGAATGTAAAGTTTATTTAATTTTAATAATAAAATAATATTAAATTTTTTTTCTATTTTTTTTATTTTTAATTATAATTTAAAAGAATAATTGTATCATGTAATCACGCCGTCGGGACGGACAAGGGTTAAATTTGTTTAGATGTCCACTTAACGAGTCGGGCGGTGACATTTCCTATTTGGGAACTCTTAAAATTGAAAAGAAAAAAGAAAAAAAACCTAATATAATGTGATTGATATTTATCATCGATTAGTAATCCAACTATAATTATTTTTTTTATTATTTTTAGGCTCGAGTAATATAAACAAACAAACGAAAAAAAAAAAAAAAATACGTTTAATGGAAAAAATATCTATTTGTATGCTATTATTTAACGTTTATATATCAATCTAGTTTTTTATACTATGTTTTTTTTTTTTTTTTTATAGTAAGACAAATAAAAGTTTATTATTTACAATTACTATATGTAAATAATATTACAATACTAATTAATTAAATTGTAAATTTTAAATTGAAATAGTTTAATTAAACACTATTTTAATATAATAAGAAAGCGGCTAAAATAACTTTCTGTACCTACATTCCAAAACAATAAAAAAAAAAGAAAAAAATAAACAAAGTTCCTATTATGTACATGGCCGGGAAAAAACGTGCCGATTTTATCGTATGATTTTAGTTTTTAAGATAAGTTTGTTATGACGAAAATAGCAATCATTTTAAAAGGAATGTAATTAATTTTTCCTTTTTAAAAATATTTATTCAGCAGCTTCTCTTTTTGGATCCATAGTAGCTTCTTAAATTTTTTTAGTTTTAAATAGGAAACTTTATTTCCTAAAACGGACTATTAATATCTTGGCTTTTTAATTTATTTCCAAGAAATTCTTTTTTTTTTATTGTGCAAAATACTAATTATTTTTAAATTTACTATGATGTATACTGTGACTCTAGGAAAAAATAATTAATTTGGCATTTCGTTTATGACAGGTTTATGTAATCGGTAACAATTATCTTAATAATATGAAATTACTATGAGTTATTGGAAAACGTTATAAACTATTTACATCCAGAAAGAATATAAATAAGAGGCCTTTCCCACTTTTTTCCCTTTCTTTTTTTTTTTTATTTTTTATATATTATCATAATATTTATTTATAATTTTTTATTATTAACTATTATTTACAATTCTTACTACGCAATTTACATACTTTTTTGTTTTATAATATTTTTACTTAACTTTTTTAATTTTATTTTTTATTATTTACATCACTTTTTCAAATAACTTTTGTTTTTTACAATAGTTTTTTGAACTTCTTCTTTTCTTACTTAATTTTTTTTTAATTAATTTTTTCTTTTAATTGATTTTTCAACTTAGTTTTTTCTTTTAATTATTTTTTTGAATTTAATTTTTTCTTTTAATTAATTTTTTCAACTTGTTATTTTTTTATCGAAATATTTTTTATTTATTTACTCGCCAGCAAATCGTATTTTTTTTTACAATATTTTACAAGAGTGTTTATTTTATTTTATTTTATTTATTTTTTTTTTCTTTCTTTCTACAGAAAATTAAATTAATTAGAAAATCACATATTTACTATTAGTGTTTATATTATTTAATTTTAAAAATCTTCTTTTATAAGTTCCCCATATTTTATTTACTGCCTTACTATATAAAAAATCTGCTCCTTAATAAATCCCCTCATAAAACAATTAATAATTTGAATCTATTTGGTTACCAACAAGGAAGAAGGGTTTTTGATATATTACCGAGCACTAGTTTATTATTAACTTCGTAAGTTGATTATGCATTTATATTTATTAATATATTTATTATATATATTATAATATATTTTCTTTTAAAATAATATAATTTGTTTATTATTTACTAACGTGGTGATAGTTTTTTTTTTATTTTTTTTTTTATTATTTTTTTTATTATTTTTTTATTATTTTTTTATTATTTTTTTTTTATTTTTTTTTATTTATAATACAAAGCAATGGATTCTCAAATGATTGTTAGTTACTTTGATAGAGTAGAAAATGACATTGAAATGACCTTTAGAAATGGAAATACATACTTAGATGGTGAATTGATCGGTACTTCATTTATTGAAAAACGAAACATTTTATACCTAAGTATAAACTTAGGTATAAAAGTTTTCGGTGAAAAGTTCTTAAACAAAAACTCCCATTCCAATAACGAAAAAACAGATAGATCTTTTATGATTTCTTTATCATACAATAATAAAGACATGAGCAATGAAATTAAGTCTTTGGTTTTTCATTGCAAGAGTATTGAAGAAATTAATGGATATGCTAATATCCTCGAAAAAGGTAACAAATTAACCTCTTTATTTTGTAATCAAGATACATTTGAAGCTATTGTAGACTCCTTGAAATTTACAATTACTACTAATCTCTCATTTGTAAACATGTTTTCACTAAATGAAACCTTTTTGAATTTTTTGCCAATTAAATTCAAATATGTTGTTTCTGATTTAATTGATCTTGATGAAGTTGTACTCACAACTTATGATAAGAAAACTTTCAAATTTTTAAACTCTTTAACAAAAGAACAATTGCAAGACGCTCTTGCAACATTGGGACTCACAGAAGGTTCTATTGTTAGAGAATATTTTCCATTACATCCTTTAAAAGTTTTAATTTCCAAATGTGTGCCAGTTCCTCAAGGGTACTTGTATTTTAAAACTACAAAACTTTCAATTATTTTTAATGATAAAATTAATAATTATCAATTATCTAATTCTAAGTTATCTAAAGTAATGATGTTAAATGATAATGAAAAAAATATTAATACTGGATTTAAATTAATTCCATTAAGAGAGAAAATTGAATCACCCTTCTTAAATGAAATCAATAATATTAAAAATTCTAAAATTTCTGAGATATCTGACTCAAACTACTTTGCTTACACAGATGTGAAAAATTTGAAGACCATGAACATTCTCTCAGGTTCTCAGGTCACTATAAAGGTTAATTCAGAAAATATTACTTTTAAAATTTTTGGGATCAATATAATTCCAAACAATTTTTTTTATGAAAACTTTAAAGATGTTTATACATCTAATGCACCATTGTTATTCATTCATCCTATTGTATTTTTTAATATTGGAATGCCCCAAGGCATTTATTTGATTGAAAAGGAAATTTCACCTTCTTTCCAGGAAGCTTTAGAGGTAACGGTTCAAAAAATCAAAGGATTCAATTTTGATAAAGTTTATTTAGCACATTGTTTTTCAAAATTGAAACAACATTTTGATACGGCTAGGGTTATTAGGAATGGAGATTTAATTCCTGTTGTTATAGATCCGCAATTAGCATTTGAAATTAATTCAAATGCTGGACCAACCTCTGAATTTATTACTAATACTTCTTCTAATTTTGATAACACTATCTGTTGGTTCAAAGTATCAGGTATAAAAACCATTGAAGCAAAAAATGCGAGAGTTGCCATCACTTTGCCAGACCGTACTTCTCTTATTCAACATAAAGTTGTTTCTATGCTCTTGCCACAGATAAATATTATTCCATTCCACAGCTTTTATATGGTGGAGGATTATGCTACTCTTGAAACTCTTAACAACACTGGTAACCAATTATTTAAAATTTTCAAGGCAGCAATTAAAGGTTTGCCTACTTCTATACTTTTATCATCATCTAAACACGGCACTGGGAAAACCGTATCTGTCAAAGCTGCTGCTGCTCACACCGGATTACAGGTAGAGGAGTTGGATTGTGGAGCCGATTTGTTCCATGAAAACTCTAGCATTAAATATTCAAATTTAAGATCGTTTATTACTAAATCATGCACATCTTCTCCTTGTGTAATTTTATTAAAAAATTTAGATAAAATTATTTCCACTCCTACAATTAATTTTGATACTACAGGATCTAATTCAAGCAATACCTCGAAAGGAAATTCATCTAATGATACTAATCAAGAATCAGACGATGAAAAGATAGTCGGAAATTTTTTAAGTTCGGTTTGGAACATAGTTGCCAATAATGCTCCAAGAAATTTTTTAATAAGACGTGATGCTATGCAAAATAACTTAGACAATAATGGTGAAATCCAACTTGACTCTTTTTCAAACTCCTCAGAAATTAGTCCAAATTTATTCAGAATAGTTGAGCATCCAGTGGTTATTATTGTTGCTACTACAAATTTTTTGGAAAAGATTCCAGATAATATGAAAGAAAGTTTTTCTTTTCATATAAATAGTTCCACCCCCAATGAAATCGAACGCGAAGTTGCTTTAAATAATATAAAGAAAAAGTTTTCGGGAAAAAAATCTTTTTTTTCAGGCAAGAATATTCATAACCTCTCTTTTGCTATTGACGACGGTATTAATTTGCAAAAATTTCAAACAGCTAGTTCTGGATTAACTTATTTAGATATTGAAACTGCAATTTCAAACTCTGTTATAAAAGCATATGAACAATTATTTCTTCTCAGAAAGCAAAAGTTAAGTTTTGTTGATCCATCATATTATTGGTCTATGATTGAATGCTGTGGTAAAATTTCAATTGATTCCGAACTTATTTTTTCGTCCCTTCTATGTCAGAGCGAAAACGTCTCTGGTCTTGTACCAGAGACGATAATTACCTCTGACATAGGAGGGCTTGATGATGCAAAAAAAATCATCGACGACACGCTAAATGTCCCTCTTATGAATAAGTCTTTATTTAAAAATTCAATGAAAAAACGTTCTGGCTTACTTTTTTTTGGTCCACCTGGTACAGGTAAAACTCTTTTGGCGAAAGGAATAGCCCACTCGTATGGAAGGTCTTTCATATCTGTTAAAGGTCCTGAGGTTATTAATAAATACATTGGCGAGAGTGAGGCCAATATTAGACGTCTCTTTGAACGTGCTAAAGAGTCTTCTCCATGTGTTGTCTTTTTTGATGAATTAGATTCAATTGCACCAAGAAGAGGTAATCAAGGAGATTCAGGAGGTGTAATGGATAGAATAGTATCTCAATTGCTAGCAGAGATCGATGGAGCACCAGATAACGCAGATAATAAAGACGTCTTTATAATTGGAGCTACTAACCGTCCTGATTTGCTTGATCCATCTTTACTTCGTCCAGGTCGATTTGATAAAATGATATACTTAGGAGTCCCAGATTCGGCAAAAGAAATCGAGTCGATTTTAAATTCATTGTCAAGAAAATTTGTTGTTGAAGATAAGCAAATATTAACTGAACTATCTAAATCATTGCAGAAAAAATCTTATACTGGTGCTGACTTGTATGCGCTTTGTGCAGACGCTCTAACCAACGCGATGGTTCGCGTTGCGAACAATATTAAAAAAGTTGTTACTGAATATAACGATGCTCTTTCTAATGCTAAAAATATTCTTGAAAATGCTAAAAACTCTATTACGAAGACGTTTACTGAAGACGTTTTTTCAATTGACTCTTTGGACAGATTGGGAAAAGAATCTCACAAAGATTTAGAGTTTTATAAGAAAAGAATAGATTTTACTGATGATGGTGCAAATTTTCTTGGAGAAGCTTTAAGAACAGTTAGAAGATATTTAAGGGAAGACAGTAAGGAGAAAACCCCCCAAAAAATTGATAAATTTTGTTTGGATAATTATTTCAACACTTTCAAAGATGATCAAAATTTGTGTTCAAATATTATAGCTTTTCCTTTATGGATTTCATATGGTTCAGATCAGGATATTTTACCTGTTGAAGAAATGGGAAATCTTTCAATTAATGAAACAGATGATTTTAATGATCAAATACCAGCAAACTCACACAGGGTCGAAATTAACAATACAATCGTGGAGATTGTAGAACCAAATGATGTTGATACAAGATTTAACAGCAACAATAATGCAAATAATTTGTCTTATCCTGTCTTACCAGCGGGTAATTATGTCAATATAATGAATTACACGTTTAATAACAATGTCCAAATTAGTGAGGAGGAACGTTCACAATATATTGCTTTTTTTAATGAACGCAGTCAATATTTTACGGATAATATTAATGATATGCAACAAACATTATACAATTTGAATAACTCTCCGTCAAGTCTGGAAGAAAGGCTAAGATATCAAGAAGAATTAAATTTACTTCAAAATGAATTCACAAGTTTTGTTACTTTCTGTTCCAGATACAATGAGCTCATCAATCCTGGAGAGTTCCAATTTTATCAACCTGTTCAAAATCATTATTCCAATGTTCAAAATCATTATTCCAATGTTCAAAATCATTATTCCAATGTTCAAAATCATTATTCCAATGTTCAAAATCATTATCCCAATGTTCAAAATCATTATCCCAATGTTCAAAATCATTATTCCAATGTTCAAAATTCAAATCACACTAATTTTAATTCTTTTAATAGTGAAATTGAGAATATCAATAACAATAATTCCAGTTTTCATGGTTTTCCTGGAACTTTAGGACCTGGTAATTCATTTGATGCTACAGTTGATGGAGGTCCAAGCATCTATGCTATTCCACGTAGCGATTATAGTTCTAACATTAATACGCAGCAAAGAGACTTTGCATATAATAGTTACGAAAATTATTTCCCAGTAGTTGATTCTGAGACTGCTGCAAATGAAATTAGAAGGAGATATATTCCACCATCAACGTTTTCGAATATAATTAATAATAATTTAAATGGACAATCATTTCCAATCACGGTTCAAACTATTACAGTTACAGCTACAGATGTTAATTATAATTCAACTAATTTTGAAGATCTTTTAAGTCGGGAATTACAAACGAATCCTGAAGCAATTCGTTCTCGACACCCAGTTATTCCGGATACAGTGGAGCAAGTATTAGGTTCAAACTGCATTAATACTAGAGTTATAGTTAATAGGGAGGATTTTAACAATGCTTCAACCAACTTATCTAGTTCGGTGTCACCAGATGAGTTGAGAGAATACGAAAATTTAAGAGAAGAATATGCGGAAGGTAGCTCTAATCAAAAAGAGGAAGTCCCGGAAACTGAAAAACCATCTGGTTCATTTAATGATAATTTGGAAGATGACAGCGATAATGAGTTTTATTGAGTTTTAATAAATGAAAAACGACAAAAATTCCTTTGTTTTTAATTTATTTAGTTTTATATTTGATTTTGATGTTTATTGATTTGATGTTTATTGATTTGATGTTTATTGATTTGATTATTGATTTGATGTTTATTGATTTGATTATTGATTTGATGTTTATTGATTTGATGTTTATTAATTTGTTTATTGATTTGATTTATTAATTTGTTTATAGATTTGATGTTTATTGATTTGATATTTGTTTGCTTTTAATATATTAGATTTATTTACTTAATGTATTAATTTGTTTACTTATTGTATTAATTTATTTACTTTATTGTATTAATTTATTTACTTAATGTATTAATTTATTTACTTTAATGAGATTTTGTTTCAAATACGTTTTCAAGCAAAAAAATATTTATTACACAATGTAAAAAATGAAGAAATTTTATTAAGTATAATATATAATAAATAGGATAAAAGTACAATTAATAAATAAGAATGGAATATATATATATATATATATATATATATATATATATTATAAAATATTAAAGAAGTAAAGGTATATATATATAATCATCAATTGTAAAAGACTATATCATACACATAATCTATTAATTAAATAATTTAATTGATATGTGCTACAGTTGGTTTTTGTTCTATATCTTTTGAAGAATTTGAAGTGAAAGGAAGAGAAGATTTTAACTTTCTAAATCTAAAGATACCAAAAATAATCTTATCTAAATCCCACCATTCATGGTTAATTGGACTATTTGTGCCAGTAAAAATGAAAGCATCATATAAGAAACCACCTAAAAGACAACCAATGAAAGGAGCAATAATTGGTACCCAAAACCAATAATTAGCATAAGTCCAAACTTCAGGACCATAACCAGCCATATAAATAAATAATCTTGGACCAAAATCTCTTGCAAAATTCATTGCATAACCAGTTTCCCAACCTAAAGTTGCACCGGCAGCAAAAATTACAAAAAATAAAATAAGTGGACCATTATCACCAGCAGGATTATTAGCTTCATCACCAAGTGCAAAAATAATAAACATTAAAAATGCAGCACAAATAACTTCAGAAAAGAATTGACCAGTTGTTGACATAAAAAGTTGTGGAAAAGTACAAAAAATACCAGCAGTTGAAGTTGGACCACCAACAGAACGTATACCATGACCTTCAAATTGATCAATTGCAGATCTATAATTACCATATAAAACAGCAGCAGCAACAAAACCACCTAAAAATTGACCAATTAAATAAGGAATTAATTTACGCCATGGAAATTGTCTAAAAACACAATTTGCTAAAGTTACAGCAGGATTTAAATGACCACCAGAAACACCACCAGAAACATAAACACCTAACATAACACCCATACCCCAACCCCAAGAAATTGATTGATAATCACCAGCTTTACCTTTTGATAATGTAACTTGAGCAACTGAACCATCACCAATTAAAACAATCATAAAAACACCCCAAAATTCTGCAAATGGTTCTCTAAAATAATGTCTTAAACGACCCCATGTTGTCATAGAAGCGATTTCATCTGCATCAATTTCTGCTGGTCCTGCTTGTTCAATTTGAATAAAACGTGGTGCTGTTAAATCTGCTTGTGGTGTAAAATTACCAAATCTTTGGTCTCTTCTTGACAACCGAAATGCTTCAATTGTATGCAATGCTTCTGAGCTATTGCTATTTCCAGTTGGATTATCCGTCATTCTAAATTTATTTGCCTAATAAATTATTTATTATTTTATTTTCCTAATAAATTATTTATTATTTTTTTTTCCTTATTTTTTTTGTTATTTTTTTTTGTTATTGTTTGTTTATTTTTGCTTTGTTGTGCTTAGTAATATTATGAGATATTAAAAAGTAAACAAAAGTCACGTGAGTGAGTAATTTTTATACCGATTGATATAGTGTGATAGAGATTTATATGGTAGTATAATATAATATAGTATAATATAGTATAATATAATATAATAGTATAGTATAGTATATATTAAATGTAATATAGTACTAATAGTATATAGTATATTATATTGTATTATAGTAAGAAACTAAATAATAAAAAATATTATATTATATTATATAGTATAGTATATATATTATATTATAATATTTAAATTATTCAAACTTAAAATATCTTCGCTATATATAATCGAAAAATCAGATGAGAATCTCCGAAAAAATTTTCTCCGCAAACTGGGGAAAAGTGCTGTATAATATAGTAAATGAGACTAGTATGTAATCGATTATTAATTTAACTTTTTTTTTTCTAATGTCTTTTATAAGAAAATTTATTATATTATACACAAAGAGAAAAGATTTTCCTGTTTATGTGTATACAATATGGGAAACTATGCGCCGGAATGAGAATCTAAACACGTGTCGTCACGACAACAACGGAGAATAAATATCCGATTTAATTTGCGAGATATTCGCCACTATGGGGAAGACATTGCTATACAAAACACTAGATAAATAACAGTAATGCAATAAATCATATAATATATATAAAAATACATATAAAATGCATATAAAAAAATATATATATAAAATGCATATAAAATACATATAAAATACATATATGTAAAATACATATAACAAACAAACACATAACATAACAGTGTGATGTCTCCGCCTTGTTAGCTAGTGCATGCTTAGTCATAAACGTACGATAGCCCCGCTATCCGTAAATATCCGATTTATACTACCCCGCATCAAATCACGCTGATCATTGGCTATTACTAATAAACAAAGGGATATGGTTGCCGTGTAAAAATTTTCCTTCCCCCGGATTAAACTATAAAAGCATTTTCCTTAACCCATAATTTAAAAATATAAAATATACTATCCAAAATTTTTTATTCTTATTATTATTCTATTATTATTCTATTTTATTCTATTTTATTATAATTTATTATATTTTAATATAATTTATTATAATTTATTTCAATTTATTATAATTTTCCCCTTTTATAACACCGTCAAAATTATTTTTTTACGTATTTTTCAAGGTTTAAAAAAAAGAGGAAGGCGTATATTTATTACTATATATACACTTATTACTCTTTATTTATTATTGGAAATCGCTAAACTTGGTTTTACTGCAAATAACGATAGGAAAATAGTTATTGCAGAAAGAGAGCTTTATCGAGAATATTATAAATATAATTAATTATTATTAACTAAATCTTTTTTTTTTTTTTTTTCAAAAAAAAAAAAAAAAAATTTTTAATTAAATAATTAAATTAATACATTTTTAAACTTTTCAAAATGCCTGTCCCCACTCTTATTGGTGCTATCGATCAAGGTACAACCTCAACAAGGTTTATTGCCTTCAACACTGAAGGAAAACCTATTGCTTCACATCAAATCGAGTTTAATCAAATTTATCCTCATCCAGGTTGGATTGAACATGATCCACAAGAAATTGTAGATTCAGTTATTGATTGTATTAATCATACTGCAAGACAATTAAGAACTATGGATATTCCTGCATTTGCTATTAAAGCTGTTGGTATTACAAATCAACGTGAAACTACTGTTGTTTGGGATGCTGAAACTGGTATTCCAATTTGTAATGCAATCGTTTGGGGTGATACTAGAACTGCAAATACTGTTGCCACTTTATCTGCTAAACCCGGTGCTGATAAAATTCGTGAAATTTGTGGTTTACCAATCTCAACTTATTTCTCTGCTGTTAAATTACGATGGTTATTAGATAATAATAAAGATGTTAAATCTTCTTATGATCGTGGAAAATTAGCATTTGGTACAATTGATACTTGGTTATTGTATCAATTATCTGGTGGTTTAAATGGTGGAAGACACATTACTGATCCAACTAATGCCTGTAGAACAATGTTAATGGATATTAGAACTTTAAAATGGGATAAAAGTTTAATTGAATTTTTCGGTTTAGAAAAATTAATTTTACCTGAAATTGTTTCATCTTCTGAAATTTATTGTAGATTAGGTACTGGTCTTTTAGCTGGTTGTCCTTTAGCTGGTTGTTTAGGTGATCAAGCTGCTGCTTTAGTAGGACAAAAAGCTGTTACTCCTGGTTTAGCTAAATCTACTTATGGTACAGGTTGTTTCATTTTATACAATACTGGTAATGATCCAGTTATTTCTAAAAATGGTTTATTGACAACAATTGGTTTCCAATTAAAAGGTCAAAAACCAGTTTATGCTTTAGAAGGTTCTATTGCTGTTGCTGGATCTGCTATTAAGTGGACAAGAGATAAATTAGAAATGATTGAATCATCTGAACAAATTGGTGAATTAGCAGCATCAGTACCTGATTCTGCTGGTGTTGTATTTGTTACTGCATTCTCTGGTCTTTTCGCTCCATATTGGCGTGATGATGCTCGTGGTACCATGTTTGGTATTACACAATATACTACAAAAGCACATATTGCTCGTGCTACAATTGAGGCTACTTGTTTCCAAGTTAAAGCCATTTTAGAAGCTATGCATAAGGACTCTGGTAAGCCCTTTGAAAAGCTTCGTGTTGATGGTGGTATGACAAATTCTGATGTTTGTATGCAAATTCAATCTGATATTTTGGGTATGGAGGTTGAAAGACCTGCTATGCGTGAAACAACTGCTCTTGGTGCTGCTATTGCTGCAGGTATTGCTGTTGGTATTTGGAAAGGTATTGATGATCTTGATAAGGTTAATACTGAAGGTACTACTGTTTTTACAGCAAAGACTACTCCTGAAGAGCGTGAGGCAATGCATAAATTTTGGGACAAAGCTGTTTCTCGTGCTGTTGGATGGCTCGAACCTGATGAGACTAAATAGAATGATTGTTAATTATTATTATTATTCATTTATTCATTTATTATGTATTATCAAGACTATTTCTACGAGACTGTTTTTAACTTTTGTTTTACGTTTTTGATTATTATTCTATGTTTACTTTATTTTAGTTTATAGTAATTTGATTATTTACTTGTATTAATTTAATAAAGTTATTATAGTAGTTTATGTATGCTTTATGGTATATATATATTTAAATTTTTAATCTCTATATAATTATATATTACTATATGGTTTATTTACTATGTATGCCATATTAATCTGAATATTTCCCTATTTAAATTTAATTTTTCCCTATGTATGTTTGCCATAGTAATTTATATACAGAATTTTAAAATTCTAAATCTATTTCCAAACTCTCCTTTTTTTTATCCAAAAATTATAAAATATTTTCAAAAAAGTGGGAATTCAATACACCCCGAAGATTTTTAAAATGAAAAAAAAAGAAAATTTATAGGGTAAAGGGTAATTTAAATTTAGCAAAATACTTATTCTATTAGTAAGCAATAAGAAATGAAAATAAAAATAGAATTAAAATAAATAATTAAATTAAATGAAATTAAATTAATACGATTATTAATTTATATTAATATATTATGTTATTTATTACTTATCGAATCAAGGGATGAAAATTTTATTTCTAGAAGACCCTAAAATTCGCTAATTGTTATTACGTATTGCTTATATAATAAATAAAAATAAAAATAATATATACTTAGGGTTCTGGTTATTAATAAACAATATTAAAAATTATTCGATTAATAATGAGTTAGTAATTGATGTGATTAGAAGAAAAAAATAACTGGTTTGTGTTTACATAGTAATTTACACATGCTAATCATTTAACGTATACTATAGTAACGAGAAGTTTTGTTAGAGCAATACAAGTATATAATTCAACAATGTATTAATGTTTAATGTATATATATAGTATTTAGTATTTAAAAGTTAATTGTGAATGTATGTAAATATATAGAAATATATTTTAGTGCATATTTCCTTGCATAGTAAAAGTAAACAGTAAACAATAAACAATAAACAATAAACAAATATATTACATAAATGCATACAAGAGTAAACAAATAAGCATTTATTTGTTTGTATGTATTTGTTTGTATGTATATGTTTGTATGTATATGTATATGTATGTATATGTATATGTATGTGTATATATATGTGTATATGTGTATATGCATGTGTGTATATGTGTATATATATGTGTATATGTGTATATGCATGTGTGTATATATGTGTATATATGTGTATGTATGTATTATGTGTAAATCTATGTAACTATGGAAACATACGCCTTGACTGCATAGTAAAAATCACGGTATAATAAACATCATAACAATAAACACCGACTATTTTTTATTATTTACTACTGTTAGTATTTATTTATTAGTAAATATATATTGCTATATATTTTATATCGTTATAGACACATATAAATACACATATACTTACATACTTACTTACTTGCTTACAACATAATGTTCGGTGCTTCTAGATTTCTAAGGAAAAAAACAATTGTTTCCCTTTCTGCTATTAGTGCAGTTTCTTTGAGTACAGCTTTATACTTTCAAAACTCATCTTCTTCATCAGGAATAGTAACTGCATATGCTGAAGAGACTAATAAAAATAATAATAATAGAAAACGGATACCAGGACCATTTAAAAAATTACCCTCTCGTGAAGAAGAAATTAATAAATTAAAAAATAATGATAAAGAATTTGATTTAGTTATTATTGGTGGTGGAGCAACAGGATCTGGAATTGCTTTAGATGCAGCAACTCGTGGTCTTAATGTTTGTTTACTTGAAAGATTTGATTTTTCATCAGGAACATCATCAAAATCAACAAAACTTGTTCATGGTGGTGTTAGATATTTAGAAAAAGCTATTTGGAATCTTGATTATGGTCAATATAAACTTGTTCGTGAAGCTTTACATGAACGTAAAACATTTTTAGATATTGCACCACATCTTTCATTTGCATTACCTATAATGTTACCTGTTTATACATGGTGGCAAGTTCCATATTTTTATGTTGGTACTAAAATGTATGATTTATTATCTGGTAGATCATCTATTGGTGGTTCATATTTAATATCATCAAGTAATGCTAAAAGTATTTTTCCAACTTTAAAAGCTGATAATTTAAAAGCTGCTTTAGTTTATTATGATGGTTCTCAAAATGATTCAAGAATGAATGTTTCACTTGCATTAACTGCTGCTGAACATGGTGCAACTGTTTTAAATTATTTTGAAGTTGAAAATTTATTAAAAGATCAAAATAATAAAGTATCTGGTGTTATTGCAATTGATAATGATTCAAAAAATTCTTCAAAAAATACTTATAAAATTAATGCAAAAGCTGTTATAAATGCAACTGGTCCTTTTACTGATTCAATTAGAAATTTAGATGATTTAAAAGCACGTAATATTGTTGCTCCTTCTTCTGGTGTACATGTTGTACTTCCTGAATATTTTTGTCCTGATAAATTAGGTCTTTTAGATCCAAATACTTCTGATGGTAGAGTAATTTTTTTTTTACCTTGGCAAGGTAAAACTGTTGTAGGTACAACTGATAGTCCATGTAAAATTGAAAATAATCCAATACCATCAACTAAAGATATTCAATTTGTTTTGAAAGAAGTTTCAAAATATATTGATTCTTCAAAAGTTTCCTTATCAGAAGATGATGTATTAGCTGCTTGGGAAGGTATTCGTCCACTTGTAAAAGATCCTAATGCTAAAAATACTGAATCTTTAGTTAGAAATCATTTAATTACTGTTTCCCCTTCAAATTTAATTACTATTGCTGGTGGTAAATGGACAACTTATAGAGAAATGGCTCGTGAAACTGTAGATAAAGCTATAGAAATTATGGGTAATAAATTAGATCCTACTGTTCGTTCAAATGCTTTAACTTGTAAATCAGAGTCAATTAAAGTAGTTGGTGCAAATGAATGGCATCCATTAATGCATATTGATCTTGCACAACTTACTGGTCTTGAACCAGAAGTTGCTAAATCTTTAGCAAGTAATTATGGTGACAGATGTTTTGAAGTTGCTGACTTATGTTCTCCTACCGGTCGTCGTTGGCCTGCAAAGGGTATTCGTCTCTCACAAGAATTCCCTTATGTTGACGGTGAAGTTAGATATGTTGTTAGAAACGAACTTGCTCGCAAAGCAACTGATGTAATTGGTAGACGTACAAGACTTTCTTTCCTTAACTCACAAGCTGCTTTAGAAGCTCTTCCAACTATAATTGATATAATGGCTGAAGAACTTAAATGGAGTGAGTCTAGAAAAGACGCTGAATGGAATGATGCTCTCAACTATCTTTATTCAATGGGTCTTTCTACTGAACATAAATGGTCTAGAAAAGATGTTATTAACGGAAAATATGCTGACTGGGAAAATTCAAAACTCGATAGCGTTCGTCAAAAGGTGGCAATAGAATCTGGACATCAAGCTTAAATTTTATAAAAATAATTATTAAAATTTAAGACTATTTTGCACCAATTTTATCTGACATTATTATATAGATATATATAAGTATGTATATATATATCTATGTATGTATTTAATTATGTATTTTCATACATGGTTTTCATTTTTTCTTTTCTATATTTTTGAAATTCAAAATCGTACGTTGTTTTAAAATAGAATATATTTTTAAATATTAATTATCATACTGTAGGATACATGATTAGTAGAATTTAAAGATACGATAATTTTAGAATAATATATTTAAAGAAAAATAATTTAGAACAATATTGTTATAATCTTTAAATTAGAGTTAATATGGTAAAAAACTTTAATCAATTATGAAGTTTAATTGAGTATATTTAATCGCAGACCATGGTTCGAAACTAGCCATGCATGAGTAATATTATTCCTTATAATTAAATCTATGTTAAATTAAATAATACATTTATACAGACATATTATTACTATGATATATTCTTTGAGTATAATATTGAATTAGAAAAAATATTTGTTAAATAACTTTTAAATAAACCAATTTTTTCTATTGTATTAAGCAATATTTAACTAATAAGTCTCTAGACCAATAGGTTTATAAAGTTCTACCTCGCTGTATAGAATACGAGCTAAATTCTCTAGACAACTAAAGTTTTATAAAAATATTAATAATTGTTATACGATCACGAAGTATTTCGCTAGTGTATTATTTTATATATATTTCATAATGCTCTTTTTTTTTATACGTAAATACATTTGAGCACATAAGACATGTGGTTTCATCCGAGCTTTTAATATAAATAACTACTAAACGAATGATATGTGTAAAATACGTACGAATATATGTAAATATATGTAAGTACAAACCAATACATACGAATATATGTAAATATATGTAAATACAAACCAGTACATACGAATATATGTAAATATATGTAAATACATACGAATACATGTAAATACATTAAAATACATGGAAATGCAGACATGATAGATTAAAATTAACTACACATACAAGTAACAGTAGAACTCACAATCATTTTTCGTGAAGTAGATTTTATATATATTAGATTTCAATTGAGTTTTTACTATTTTTTGTTTATATCGAGAATTAAATTAAAGGTTAAAACTGGAAAATCTTAAATCATGAACTAAAAAATACATTTTAAGAAAACTGAAAATGATTTATTTAATTAATTGAATGTTTTTAGTATCATAGTTAAGAAAAACTAAAAAAAATATTTTCTACTTAAGAAATTGAATTAACATTTCTAATTCTATTAAGTTTTATTCTAAGCATACAAAGATTGATATGGAATAATCTTTACGATTTCTAACAGGGTTATACTAGAAGCACCTAAACCAGCATAACTACGGATATTGTATAGATTTAATGCAAAAAGTCTTGTATATTTTTCTTTTTTCTCCATATAATAAAGTTGATTCATTTAGTTTAAAATAAAAGCATAAAGAGCGACATAAGTTCGATTTTTGGCGGTTATAATTATTTAAGACCGTCTTAGTAGATTTTCACGGCACCACAAAAAGTATTTACTGATTAAATTAAAAGATTTTATTATATTACATACAGGAAATTAGATTAGATAGATTATTTGTTGTATGCATTTTTTTATTTTAGACAATAAGTTATATTAATAAAAGTACACATTTTTATTTTAATTTAATTTGATTTTTATTATGTTGGATGGGTATTTGTAGATTTATATGGGTTAGTGCCATTGTTCTTATTATGAAAAGAATTAGCGACTAGTAATTAAAGATTAAAAGACACTATAATCTGTCTCCACAACTGTTGTTTGTTATTGTTTATTTACTATTTATTATTTACTATTTATTGTTTGTCTACTATTTATTATTTACTATTTATTGTTTGTCTACTATTTATTATTTACTATTTATTATTTATTATTTATTGTTTGTCTATTTATTATTATTTACTATTTATTGTTTGTCTACTATTTATTATTATTTACTATTTATTGTTTATTTACTATTTATTATTATTCATGTATCACTATCACTATCACATCCCAAAACTTTAGTTCCAGAAAATTCTTTAAAAATATTTTTTTATATTTAATAAAATTTAATAAAATTTGCTGCGTATTTGCCAATTAAATTAAAGGTTGCATTTAATAAAAAAAAAAAAAGAAATTATTTATTTGTAACGGTTTTCTTTCTTATAAGTATATTCACTTTATTGCTCATTTTATTGCTCATTTTGCGTATTTTAATTTAATTAATTATATTGCAATTAACATTTAAAATGAATAGCCTAAATTAATTTATTGCTTTTTAATAGCAACATCACTCGCTTGTGGAGAGGGTTTTTATCACTATCACACTGTTTATTTGGGTTTAATTTTCGTAAAAATAGCAATAAAATAATAAATAAAAAATAAAAAATGATAAAAATAGATAAATAAAAATAGTAAAAATAATAAAAATAATAATAAAAATAATAAAAATAATAAAAAAAATAATAAAAATAATAAAAAAAAATAATAAAAATAATAAAAATAATAATAAAAATAATAATAATAAAAACAATAATAATAAAAACAATAAAACAACAATAAACTACAAATAAAAACCTAATAAAACTTGCGAGTTGCAAAATTAACTTTGGATTTTTAAATTCGTAAAAATACAACCGTTTGGAGACCCCTCTTTTTTTTTTAAAAAAAATAAATAAAAAATATATTTATTTATTTATTTATTTAAGTATTTCTTTAATCACATTCGCTTCCGTGATTTGTGAAATTATACTACGTCGTAATTATATTGGCAAAAAATAGATATCACCATATCACATTATTTTTCTTATACAAGAAGTCTAGAACATTATTACATACTCAAGTGTGATAGAGAAATACAACCGTTAGAAGGTTAAGGTATAAATTTAGCAATTTTAACGAAATTAAAAACTTGGTGATAGACTATAAATATGGCTGTTTTTATCCAAACTTTCACTTTTTCTTTTCTTTTCTTTTTTTTATTTTTTTATTTTTTATTTTTTATCTAATTATAACTACTATAATTAATATTATAACTTAATTTATATATAATTATTTAAATTATATATAAATAACTTATTATTTTAAGTTTAATTTTAGTATTTTAATTTTATTCTTATTTCAATCAATTTAAACTTGCGAAAAACCAATTTACGAATGTCAATAACAAACTCCCTTATCCTTAGTGGATTAAATCACAGGGATTTCACGGAAGAAAATCTTTTGTGTTTTAAGAACTTTGTGATTGAAAACCTATTTAAAGTTTTTAGTAACAATGATAACTATAAATATATAAACAGATTAGAATCTTTAAACTCGCATATAGAAGCATTGCGTTCTGAAAATAAATTTATTTATTTCGAACTTAATGACAAAAAGCCGCCTATCGATGGCGAACTTGTTTCTTGGAATTCTTTACCTTATAAAGGTAAACTTATTATGGGATTTTCGTCTGTTAGAACCGCACTTGTTTTTAAGCTTTTAATAGAATGCAAATATTTGAATTCAAATGTTTCTTCCGATTGTATTCCACATCAATTATACATTGACTTGACCAACTTTATGAAGCGGGACAGTATTAATGAATTACATCTTCTTAGTGGTATTAATATCAAAAGAGCTAATTTTAATTCCAATTTTAACTCAGACACACTTGTTGTAAAAACTGCTATAGAGGCTAACAATATAGCTGATTATATGTGTTCAAAAGCAAAATTATCATATGATTCCCAAGGTAATTGGGAATACGATTCACAACCCCCCCCTGAAGAAATTAATGAGCTCCCAAATGGAATTGGTCCTTTGGTATCAAAAGAAGATTTTGAACAGTTTAAAGAATTTGAGACTGATCCAACACCCGGTACCGGTACTGGGTTAAATATATTGTGCCCTACATGTTCATATTGTTCTGGATGTTGTTCACATTGTCCTTCATCCTCCTCTGCTCCAACAGTTTTGCAAACAAGTACAACGCATCATGTAAGAAATCATCGTTGCAATCCAGCTGTTATATCTAGGAGAGCTGATTTGTTTGCAGACACTTTAAATCTATACAAAAGTTTGATGGAAGCGGACGAAGAAAACGATGCCAATTATTGGAATGGCACAGATCAAGAATTATCTGGTACTACCCGTTCTCGTGTATTAAAATGGTTGGAAGATCAAGCAGATCCTTCAAAGCAAGAATGTCCAGGTTCTTGTAGAACTGATTTTGAAACAGAATTACTATTGAAACTAACATTAGAAATATGTGATCGAATCATTCTTAGGAACCAAACTCTATATAGAAATCATTATAATATGAATAGCAATACTAATGCTAATAATAATGGTTTCACTGGTAATAATACCAATGGGAATACGAATAGCTTTACTAATAACCCAACTGGATATATGAATGTGGATAATACATTCCCAATCACGTGTACGTGTTACAGGAAATCATTGGATACTATTTTTATAGCACGAGAATTATTGGAATTATTGAGAACATACAATGAACGCTCCCGACCCCCCAAAAAATCATCTGAGACAGAATCTAAAACTGATTGTGATCTTGACCCTATATTTGAACAATCTTTAGAGATATGTAGAAAATTTATTAAGGATAACACTGGAAAGGATACCAGTAATACATTGTTGAACTCTAATGGCAATTCATTGTTGAACTCTAATGGCAATTCATTGTCGGAAAAACCCCTGTCTCCTCCTCTTACACCCAAAGATTCGGAAGAAGCAGGAAATATTGCAGATAAACCAGTCTCAGATATAGAAAAGACTGCAGATAAACCAGTCTCAGATACAGAAAAGACTGACTCTGAATCAGATTTATTGGAAAGACACCATAAAACCCCCAAATACACTCGTGGTGCAACTCGGAAGAAAAATAAGAAGAACAAAACTTATAAAGAGGATGCTAATTAATATTTTTCCTGATATAATATGAATATATTATTTTGATCGCTACGTTTTCACTGTTTTTTTTTCTACTGTTATCAAATACTGGCTCGAAATCTAATTTCTA
>JAJLXO010000277.1:0-38818 GCA_030571375.1 Botryozyma mucatilis | reverse complement strand
TTTTTTTTTTTTTTTTTTATTTATTTTATAATTTTTTTTTTTTTATTTTATTTATTTATTTATTTATTTATTTATTTTTTTTTTAATTACTTCTCATTAAATTGTTCTAGTACCTTAATTTTTACTCTTTTCATTCATTGTAGTAATTTATCCCCACTTATTTGTTAGTCTCTAAAGGTCCATCTATGACGTCATAAACCCTTCGTTCGCTTTATTATTACCTTGGATTTTCTAAATAGGGTTTTATTTGGATATTATTTATAGCAATTTGTACATTTTTTATGCAACCTAGAAATTGAAGATAAATAAATAAAAGCAAAATATATAATTTGTGAACATAAACGAAACATAAAATATTTATATAGAACAAATCATAAGAGAACGAGACAGAGAACGTTGAATGTAAACATAAGATTGAAGAAAATAGAATAAAACGCTTACATACACATAAACATAAACGTAAACATTAAAATCAACACTACAACAATAAAATAGGTAAAAAACAGAAACGCATTTTTCCTGTACAAATATAAATGCTAACATTTAATTACTTTCAATAATTAGGCCGTGTGGTCTAGTAGTATGATACTCGCTTTGGGTGCGAGTGGTCCTGGGTTCAATTCCCAGCTCGGCCCTTTATTTTTAATTTTTTTTTCTTTTTTTTTTGTGCTTAACTTATACATAATTTATTTGCATTATTAACATTTTTTTTTTTCTACTTACAAATATCTTTCTTTTTGTCATACGCTTTGAAAATAAATTCAAATAATGCGAAAATTGAAATTTCGTCCCTTAGAAAAAAATAACTGATTCGATTGTTGTTTACTATTTCCTTTTTGGTTTCGTATTACGATGTATACTGTTCTTAAGTATATACTTTTACAATATGTTTAACGTGTTAGATTCGCTTAGATTCTTGGTTATAATTTATTTTTTGCTTGTTGTAAAACTGCTATGCAGTGATTTTTCTAATTTGTTATATCTAAAATCAAATAGTCAACATTAACTATCTTTTTTTTTTTATTTGTGAAAAAAAATAAATTTAAATTAATCTTTTCTATAAATTATTAAGTAATAAAAACATAAAAAAAGTTATTAAATAAAGTAGAAATGAATAGAAAAAAAAAAATAAAATAAAAAGAATTTTTTTATTAAACTAATAATTTAATAATGTCCTATTTATTTTTAACACAGCTTGTATTACATTCTTTACATAAAAAGTATACACGTCAAATGTATCATGGATCAAAATGAATTTAGCACGTTGTTACGTGAAATAAACTACTTTTTAAGATATAAATTTTTTAAATAACAATTATAGTACAAAAAACCTAAACCTTTAATAATAAGGCCGTGTGGTCTAGTAGTATGATACTCGCTTTGGGTGCGAGTGGTCCTGGGTTCAATTCCCAGCTCGGCCCTTTATTTTTAATTTTTTATATTTTAATTATATTTATTTAAGCAAGTTCAAAAATTATGATTATTAGTATTATTTCTCTCAATAAGGCCGTGTGGTCTAGTAGTATGATACTCGCTTTGGGTGCGAGTGGTCCTGGGTTCAATTCCCAGCTCGGCCCTTATTTTATTTTTTTTTTCATTTATATCATTATTTATTTAAACAAGCATAAAAGTTATAATTAATACTTTTATTTTTCTTAGTCTCGTTCTACCTAATTATAAGCTTTTTTTTTTAAACTGTAATATAAATTTCACATTTTCAAAAGTCCAATTATTGTAGACACTAACTAGGCTTGTTTTTATCAAAAAAAGAAAATATAAAGTATACGAAAAATATGGAAATTGATTCGTGTCATAATAAAATTTTAGCAGATATTCCTTACGCATTACAGGGAATTTCATCCTCTTCATTTAATATTTCGCGTCAAGATTTATCATCAATTTCAATATCGTTACCAAATAATTTAACTTTACCAGAGCTTTCATTACTAAGGGAACTTTCAGAACCAGCTCTTTTGTATTCAAAAATTGATTTAATTATTTCAACACCTGCAAAAAGTCATACATTACAATCGTTATATTCTGCAATTAAAGAAGAATTACAAGGTTATTTATCTTTAGTGGATGCAATAGATCAAGAAATACGGTCATACCTAGCTTTTGTGTCTAATCTAGAAAATGAGTCTCAAGGTGTCTCAGATTCAAGTAAAGATAATGACAACGATGAACGTAGTTTAAATGAAACAAATAACCAAAATAATCCAATAAATATTAATACAAAATCTCAAACAAACTTGGTAACTTTAAAAAGGTGTCTACTGTGGCTTCACGATGCAACATTGGGGCTTCGTTTAATTTCTTCAATTTTGAGAAAAATAGAAGGCAAAAAAGGCGGCCAAATACTGACCGCGTTACATTTTTTTACAAAGACCGGCGATACATTCATAAGGAATTACGCACATAGACTTTTGAAAAAAGTATCTATTCCTTTTTATTCTACTTTAGAATTATGGATATACTCAGGCAAATTAGATGATCCTTTTGAAGAGTTTTTTGTTAAATTAACAGATCAATCTTCTTTATGGTCAGGAAAATATGAATTAATATCTGATTTGGTTCCTTCATTTTTCTCTCAAAATCTTGCATACAAAGCATATCAAACTGGTAAATCTCTTTCTTTTATTCGTGATAGTTGTGGAGAATCTGATTGGGTGGATTCACATCGTCTCAGATACACTGTTTCTTCATCATCTTCACGACCAACATCTTCTTCAAATGGAACAGATGCAAATAATGATAACAACAATAATGACAAAAAAAACGAAAAAGCAACGGCTTATAAACCCTCTTCATTTGAATATAGTGGAGATGCAGCTAATAATTATAACGTAAAATTTATTACAAATGAACAACAAAGACATATTGAACAAACAATCGACTCAGCTTATAGCTCCGCAGTTACACATTTAATAAGTTTAATTGATAATAAATTTCAACTACCTCTATATCTTCGTGCACTTAAAAAGTATCTTTTTCTCGGTCAAGGCGATTTCGTTACCTTATTATTAGAATCTCTTTCCCCTTTACTACATAGACCGGCAAATACATTATTTCGTCATAATCTCACAGCTGCTTTAGAAACTGCAATTAGAGGATCAAATGCTCAATTTGATCCTCCACAGGTACTTACAAATCTTGACGCTAGAATGTTAGAATTATCCCACGGGGAAATAGGTTGGGATGTGTTTACTCTTGAATATAAGGTTGATTCCCCGCTTGATGTAATTGTTACACCTCACGCATCAAGACAATATTTAAAAATTTTTAATTTCTTATGGCGAGTGAGACGTGTTGAATATACTTTAAATTCTGTATGGAGAAGATCCACACTTGGTGAAAGGGGACTATTACACCCCCCTGAAAAGAAAGGATTAAGATTTAGAAGAAATGGAAACTATTTAACTAAAAAAATGGAAGAATTTTCTACAAAGCCTCTTGCTCAAATACTAACAGAAAAATTAAGTTTAGATTGGCTACATGTTCGTGGCACGGTGGCTGAAATGATACATTTAATTACAGAAATACAATATTATTTTCTTTATGAAGTTATCGAAATGTCTTGGTGTGAATTTCAATTTGAGCTTGATCGTTTACGAAATAGAAATGAACTTACATTAGATTCTATTATTCAAGCTCATTCTCATTATTTAAATCGAATTACTCATAAAGGATTACTAGGTCAGAATAGCATCAATCAGAGTACAAATCGTAATAATTATAATGATAATATTAATCAGAGTAATAAAACACCAGCATCAAATAGTGTTGCTCCGTTAGCAGCACAACTTCACGAGATATTAAAAGTAGTATTAAGTTATGCCGATGCTATAAGTACATTATATTCATTATCTTTAGAAATATATTCTGCACAGGAACGAATAAACAATTTACGAGTTGATAATAGTGATTATAATAAAAGTTTCAATGATGTTCCTGAATCTACAAAGAATCAATTAGGATTAGTGCGAGAACGACTTATTTCACTAAAAAAAAGTTTTAGATATTTTGTAGAGAATTTATTAGGGGATCTTGCTATACAAAATGATAATGAAATGCGGTTTTTGGGTATAAGGCTGAATTATAATGAATTTTATAGTGTTTCTAAGCGATCGCGACATAGAAATCATCACACGAGAATGAATGAATGAAGTAATGAATAAAAGAATACGTTTATTATTTTAACATTGTATAAATTTTTTATTTTTTTTTCTATTTTTACATAAATTCAGACTATTTATTGATTAAACTAATATACAGATACAAACACAGAAATAGAAAAAAAAAAAAACTGTATAATACATATAACGAAAAAAAATTGACAGAAGCAATAGATAATAAATAAAGCAATTATAAAAAAAGAAAAACACTCTAACAAAATAAATTTAAAAACTACGCTGTTAATCTATTTTATAACGGGGAATCAAAATCAAAAAATTTAGGGAGCTTATGTTTAAATTGCAAGTAATTTGACAATTCCCTATCGGTAGGCGCACCTGATGGTTTATTATTATCTTCACAAAAACTACTAAACATGCCTAAATAAAGAATTTCTTTTGTCGATCGTAATACAGTAGCAGGGAAAATATCTGGATATGGGTTTAACATTGTATAAGTAGAGGCTGGCTTAGCAACAGCAAGTATAGTTGGTAAGCCCCATAAATTTTTACAAAAAACCCATGAAGTCCCTCCATCAACTACAATTACTAATTCATATAAATCTGGATTTAAAATTTGATTTTGATTTTGGACTTGCTTTTGGGCTTGCTTTTGAGATTTTTTCTGAGATTGCTTTTGAGATTGCTTCTGAGATTGCTTTTGAGATAGCTTTTGAGATTGCTTTTGAGATTGCTTCTGAGATTGCTTCTGAGATTGCTTTTGGGATAGCTTTTGCTTTTGTTTTTGCTTTTGTTTTAAGAAAGCAATATTTTCATGCTTTCTTCTTATTTCCTTTGTATGTGGGCTTAATTTACTAATATATTGCAATGCATAAGTCATATATTCATGTTTCATATATACGCACATGTTAAAAGGTTTACAAAACCTTTTATTTATAATATGAGATATTATTTTTGATAAAGTATCGTTTGTTAATGAATTATCATTTTTTTCATTCAACACATATGATCTATATTTTTCGGAAATTTTATTATCAGAACAAAGAATTTTTTCACAGTATAACAACCAATTTTTTTGTAATCTTTCAACTTTTTGAGACAGTATGATAACATAATTTTTTGGTGGAAAATTATAATCATCATCTCTTTGTTTTAAATCATATATTTGATTTGTATAATCCCAAACTTTGACTAATTTTAATCCTGGTGATATCCATTTAGAATCTATATATATTTCGGTTAAAAATCCACTCATTAAATCATCACAACTTCTTGCGTTAAATTTTGCACCATTAATGTTAATTTGGAAATATTTTTCAGCTCGTCTATAATGAGCTTCTGCGCTTTTACAATTATCATAAGCCGTTTTTGCGAAACTTTGATCTAATATTATTTTTAATCTGAAATTGTACAAAAGTGATGATGTGTCATCATCTAAATTATAATCAACATTTTTTTTAGTTGCATGATTAATTTTTTGTATAAGTTGCGGTGGCCTGCTAGCATATGGTACTGTTGCCATCATAAATGTTGTTGTATCCATAAGAGATGAAGCTACTGAATTCATTTTATTATTATGATGATTCTTGTTTATTTAGTATGAAAGGTTTAAATTTATTTTATGTTTTATTATTAATTTACTTGATATATAAGTATAATAATCAACAATGAGAAGTATTAATTTACAATTAAACAAATCAATCTAATGAATAAAAAGGTTTATTTTAACTAACTTTTGGTGTATTTATATTATAAATTCGTGTATTAAAAATCTGAAATGAACTATAAATAAAATATTCAAGGGTCTAGAAGTAATTATATAAAAAATGTACTATTTAATTCTAGACATTTATTTATTTATTTCTATTTTATTAAAATTTTTAATTTAAAAACGAGAATAATTCTTATTAGCCGAATTCATTCTAATTACAAATAATTATTACATGACTAACTAACGAACTAACTGTCTAGTAATTTTAATATCAAATTTTTTTTTTTTTTTATTATTATTAATTATTAATTAATTATTTTATTATTATTATTATTATTATTATTATTATTATTATTATTATTATTAATTATTAATTATTTACTTTTATCTATTTTTAAAATAATTACTAAAATAAGCTATTCCATTTGTAAAAAAGTTATTTCTTGGTTTTGTTTATTTATTATTATTTAATTATTTTACATGGATAAACGATATTTATAAAATAATACTAATATTTATTATACTTTTTATTTATCTATTAATAAAGTATAATATTTTTATTTTTGATAATTTTTTTTTAATTAAAAATATTTTTCTTTCATCGTTTTTATTTTATTTTATTAGTTTATTTACGAATAAATAAATTAATTATTAAAAAAAAAAATGATATTAATTAATTTTTCAACGGTTTTATTCTATTTTTATCTTTTAAGGGTTATAAATTCATTTCGATTAGTTTCCATTGTGCGGATTATATAGTGTGATAGGAATAAAAAAAAAAAAAAAAAATTAGTATATAACATAATAAATTACATAAAATTTAATACATATCGTAAATAAAATAAACACAGTAAAAATTTCTTGGTTTAAACTTAATATATATTATTAATCATACGAGAAAAAAAAAAAAAAAAATCATATACATAAATTATAACTGTAAACCTCGAAATGAGATCGTTTTCCCATTTAAGCATCGTATAAAAAAAAATCCCATTCAAGTCCGATTACCGAACCCGAATCCTATTAATATAACCGAGAATAAAATCTCAACTGTAAAAATTTAAATAAACAAATACTAAACTGTCTTAGCAACGCGAAATTTAATTGGAAAATAATCTTAATATTAATAAATTAACTGTTATTTATTACCTAATATAGAAATATTCCTATTTAGATAGTCTTTTTATTGCAGGCGATCTTTGTGATGTGCAAAAACATTAAAAAAAAACAAATGTAAACTTAAAAAGGTCTAATTATTATATTATTTTAATATAGTTTAATATAGTTTATTATAATTTATTATATTTTCAATATTATTGATATTATTTGGTGGTTTTTACCCAATTGAACGTTGTTTCCTCCTTTGGTAGTATCTAGGCTTTTAGCATTTATAGAATGAAATTCTCAATAAAAAAAAAGGAATAAATACTGAACAAATAATAAAATAGAAAGCATATATTTCTTTTTATTTATTTCATTAATTCATCTATGGGTTTATTATTTATTCATTATTTATCTATTATTTACTACTGTTTATTATTGCAGTTGTTGCTACGGTAAAATCGTTAGAATCGAGGTTTAAAGAGCTATTTTATTGCATTTTATTATAACTGACGTGCGAGAGATAAATGAAAATAAGCATTAGTAAACAAAGGTATAAACAAAGTTAAACAAAAACGGAAAAATAATATCCAGGAGGAACTGTATTAAATAGTACTCACCTAACAAAACATAAAAACTATAGTAATTATCAGGTTTCGAAAGAGAATTTAATCCACATAGTTTGGTGTGTGAGTAATTATTTATTTGTTATTATTTTATTAAGCTTTATTAAAATTGTTAAAATATCAATTTGCTTTAATATTTTGTTGTGATTTAATTGTTTTTTTATGAATTTCTAATTATTTGTTTTTGAGTTTAACTTTTGACTTATTTATATTTATATTATTTATATTTATATTATTTATATTTATATTATTTATATTTATATTATTTATATTTATATTATTTATATTATTTATATTTATATTATTTATATTATTTATATTTATATTATTTATATTTATATTATTTATATTTATATTATTTATATTTATATTATTTATATTTATATTATTTATATTTATATTATTTATATTTATATTATTTATATTTATATTATTTATATTTATATTATTTATATTTATATTATTTATATTTATATTATTTATATTTATATTATTTATATTTATATTTATTACTATTTATATTTATTTATATTAATTTATATTTATATTCATATTCATATTCATATTCATATTTATTTATTGTTTTCTTCATATTTATCTGTCTAACAATAAGGATCAGAGTATATTGAAATACATTTCCACATAAACATTGTAATATATAATTAAACATAGCATCAAAGCTTATCGATTTAGATTTAGATATTAAAACTAATCTTCATATAAAATCGAATAATAAAATGAAAACACAGAACCATTTGAGAAATCAAAAATTACCATCCACCCCATCTTCAACTTCTTCCTCAACTTCATGTTCAACCTTATCATCAAGCTCAAACTCTATAAAATCAAATAGTATTTCTCACCATTCATTAAAAAAAACTTCCACAACAGAAAACCATTCATCTGAAAACTCAAGTGCACATACTTTATTTTCAAAGAATAATAATAAAACACAAACTTCAAAATCACAATCTCAAATTCCCGCAAACCTATTTAAAAAAACCCATGTAATTAAACTTGTTGATAAATCTACCAAAAAAATCCCTGATAACTGCTATCCTATATCAATTAATGTTTCTGATGATCAAAATTCCAAGAACATCCAGTTACAAGAATCTGCTTCTAAAGGGTTATTCAATCAAAAGATTTCTTCACCCAAAAGAATCTATTATACTGCTTCTCGGCTTAGTCCAAAATCTTTGAAAAAGCATTCATCTTCAAACCCTACAACAGTTCCTAGCTCACAAAAAAATTCACCTAAAAAGTTCCATAAAATTTCCCCTATTCGATCAAAAGTAAATAAAGGAAAAGTCAAAGGTAAAGGAAAATTTAATACGGATCCAGGGACTATTGCAACCAGTTTAACATATGATAACTCAACATTCCATCCTCCTAAAAAAAGGAATTGGTCTGTTCCAACTAGTTCGTTATACGATAGTAAAACTCTTATCGCTAAAAATCTAATTAATATTGCTTCCTTGCCTGAAAGTATTACAAAAAGTAATACCAAATCGAATAATAACAACAAAAACGATAACCCTATTAATTCATTTTCATCATCATTTTCAAATAGTGAATCCAGTTTAAATGATTCGCTATCAAATCAACATAAAAATATAAATGGAAGTTCTAAAAAAAATGACAAATCGACCATCTATCAAATTCCTTCTTCTTTGTCTTCTATACCTTCTCATTTAATTCCATCTGTTTCAGATTTTTCCAAACCAGATACTATTTCTTCTACTTCAAGTTCTAATAAAAGGTATTTAATTCCAAAATCGAACCTTAGCGACATTTCTGGACAATACCGTGGTTTGCACCGAAAAATGCAAGGCTATGGAAGAATGTTAAATTACACAGACCATAGTCAGAATTTTAAAGTATCAGAAGGATGTAATGCACTACCCAAATATTCTAAACAAAATTCTGCTTCGACTCATTCATTAGTCTCAAATGCTTCTGCAGAGTCAAATTCTCAATTAAAAAAACATCAAAATTTAAATATTAATGACAATAATTTATTAATTAATTTATTCAATAATTCATTATCTGAAAACAATACAAATTTTTTGGAACAAGATAACATTGTTGAATTAGATATTTTAGTTCAAAATGAACGTGGTTGGACTTTTTTTGGTACACCATATTACGCTTCAAATCTATTGTTTTCATTTTTAGATCCCGATCCATGGACCACATTAGATAATAAATTTACACCATTCGATATTTATAACGCTCAATTACCAAATACTGATTGGGAATGGACTTGGGATAGATGGTATGTAGATATGTCAGGCTCGGTCGATGATCAGGGATGGCAATATGCATTTTCATTTTTTTCCAAGAATTGGCATGGATCACATAAATTATTTTGCTCTAATGTCCGGAGAAGAAGGTGGATACGTAAAAGAATTTTTAAGCCACTTGCTTCTAAGTTATTTAAAATGGAAAAGAACTTTTTAGAAAGCGAAGATCAGCTTATGCTTCAAGGATCTGATAATGTTTTTTCCAATTCTATGCTTAATAATAATAATAATAATAGTACTAATAATAATAATTTATCAACGTTATTGATTAAAAATAACGATTTTAAAAATGATAAATTTATGCATGCTATAGCAGCCGGTGGAAATGACGGGTCATCTTATAACACATCAACGCAATCTATATTTAAAGATTTTAAGCCAGTTGCTTTTTCTGATTCTAAACCTGGAAGTGCCTCCACAACTTTTAAAAATGGATCGCCTTCTAGATTAACATCAACGCCTATTCCAAAGGCAAATAACTCTATTTCACCATTCTCTGAGAATGGAAATAATAATATACCCGGAATTATTGATTTTAATCTAAATGCTTTAAAAGAATTTGATTCCAGTAAAGGTGATATTTCATCCTCAAGTAAAAAATTTATGAATAATAAAGACGCAGGTAGTTTTAATTATGAAAATGGAGATAAACAAAATTTTAGCACAATAAAGGATCGTAATATACAATCGCGGGAAAATATAATTACCCGTACTGAATTATTAATGGCAATGCAATCAGAACAAGAACATGGAAATAGAAATCATGTGTCTTTTAAATATATAAGTGATATTTTACCAATTCACCAAGACGCAATTGATTATGATGTGAATAATCAAAATAGGCTAATAAATAATAAATCTTCGTCTAATATTTTTGTTGGTTCTGATGATCAATGCAGTTTAATACGATTTGATCCAAATGGGAATGCAATTATTAAAGTTGATAAATTATCAAAAATGTTTAACTGTTTAAGGGTTTCAATTTTGGATCGAGAAAAAATTTGGGGAGTAATTAAATTTCTTGAAGTTGCTGAGATTAGTGAAATTGAAAAATTAGACAGTTTCCAAAGCCTAAGTAAGGTTTTTGATGGATTTCTTTTTCAGAAAACCAGAAGAACATTATTAAACGCATTAACTGAAATAAGGGATTATTATTTCGAGAGAAATAAAGAGACACTGCGTGAAAGCAAAGAGAAGATTACTAAGATTAATAATGATGACAATAAAAATGATTTAACATTATCTAGATCTATATCTCCTTTGACAAAAATTCCTATTAAGGAAAGTTCCGCAATGGGTATAAATTCGGCCAGAGGGAAAGAATTAATTGATGATATAATAAAAATATCAAAAGAAATTGTTTCAAAAACTGATTTTTATTCTGATAAAATTGAAAACGAGAAAAAAAAGATATAAAGTAAGAATGATTTATTGATTGTATTTATTATTTTTGTTTCAATTTTACGTTTCTTTTTTGCATTTTTCCCATAGGAATTATTTATTTATTAGCATTTGCATACTGATTAGGAGTTTATTGACGGTGATTTTATTTTATTTATTTACATAATTACAATATAAACATTTATTTACAAGCGAAAGATTAAAAAAGAATCAATTTATTTATATTTACATAAAAGAAATAATTTTACGACAGTTTAAAGAACTATTAACCATTGTTACCCAAAATAAGAACATGAAAATAAAAATAAAAAACAAGAAAATGCAAAAACCTATAAAAAAAAAATATTGTACATTCTAATAAATATTATAGTAGAGTAAAGAATTTTTTTTACTCATCACCTTGCTTCGAATTGGACTGTTTAGACAATTAGTAAATGTAATAAATAAATAACAGAAAAAAATAATAATAATAGTAATAATGATAATAATAATAATAATAATAATAATAATAGTAAAAATACATACCCATTCTTTTAGTACGTTGCTTATATAAAACACGATGACCACACTCTTTACATCGAACAGGATCACCCTTTGATAAAACATTTGGAGCAGCACAACTTGCGCAAATATATGTGACTAAACCAGCTCTAATAGCAGAAGAAACATGTGAGCTTCCAGCACCTCCAGAATTTCCATAATTTCCAGATCCACTATAACCACCATTATTTACTATAGGAGAAAATGATTCTCTAGAAGCCATTTTAACTATAACTTAAAATTAAAAATTAAAAATTAAAATCAAATTTAATTTATTATATATTATTTGTTACAATTTTTTGTTTAATTTTTTTATTTTAAATTATTAATTATTAGCTATCAAACTTTATTTTTTATATTAAATGTTTGTATTCAAGAATAAACTATAATTTTTGTTTTTCCTTTTGTAACTATAGTAATAAGTATTCTCAGTGAAATTTAAGTTTTCTTAAAACGACCTCTTTTTTTTTTTTTTTTTTAAAGGGACGGTCTAAGCAAAAAAATGTTTAAAATAGAAATTTTTTTCTTTTAAATTAAGAACTTTATAAATGCTATTTAATTATAAAAATTTATTATTTATTGTATTTAATGGTAAAATTTTAAATTTAATACTTTATTATTTATTCTATATACTTTTATAATAAACATAATGTTTGTATGATAAACACAAATAGTAAAACAGTGTAAAACACAATAAAACATACAGTAGACTTATAATGAAATGTAATCTTAATATAAAAAATTCCTAATCATATCTGTAAAAGGAATTGAGTTAAAATAAATATATCCTATTTTAAAATATATCGTAATATGGCTTTTTCTCGCTTCTTAAATAACAAGTGCAACATGGTAGTCCGTCTGTGTTCTTGTTTTTATGCTTATTAGTTTTTCTATATTTTTGTATATTTTTATTTTTATTTTTATTGGCAAGGGTACCTCCCGTAATTTCCATAACATCATTTTCACATCCGATGATAAAAGTAGCTCGTCTTTTTCTAGGATTTAAAATAATTTCTTTTTTGTGTTGTTCATACACTTGTAAGTCAAACAAAGTAGAGAGGTCATAGACATCTGAATAGTCTAAGTAATCAATATTAAACAAAGAAGAGAGATTGTAAACATCTGAGTAATCTAAATGTTCAATATCAAACAAAGAAGAAAGATCGTAAACATCTGAGTAATCTAGATATTCATCATCATAGATATTTGAAGCGTCAGAATGTTTCGTGTAAAACAACCTAGAATTATAAATATTGAACAAAAGTACCATAGTGTAAACATTCGAGTAATCTAAATACTCAATATTCACCATGAAAAATGAGTTTATACACAATGAAATAATCGAAATCATTAATCCCAATAGCCCAGAAAAGTGATAAACATTTGAATGATTTAAATCATCAATGTTAAACAAACCAGAAAGACTGTACACATTAGAGTAATCTAAATATTCAAGGTCAAACAATTCAGAAAGATTGTATACATCAGAGTAATCTAAATATTCAAGGTCAAACAATTCAGAAAGATTGTATACATCAGAGTAATCTAAATATTCAAGATCAAACAATCCAGAGAGATTATACACCTCATTGAAATCCAAGTGATTTATTGTGGAAAATGATTCTATCTCTGTTTTGTCTCGAAGATCTTTATCCAAGGAAGTATCCGAAATCTTAGGATCAAACAAACCAATCAAATCATTTACCACAATGGAATGATTTAGGTCATTCTTCGAATAATCTAAATACTCAAAAGTGCTTGAAGATTCTTCAAGCTGGGTGAAACTTTTATAGCTTCCAAAGGAATCTAAAGATGACAATTCATCACATGAAGAGGAATCATTCTCAGAATCTTCCAACAAATCAGAATATTTTGAAAACTCAAAACCTTTACGCAAGGAAAGAGAATTATAAAACTTGCTGTGTTTTGAGCTTTTAGCAGCATAATTATAATTAAACAAAGTTGTCTTAGTATAAGCCATTTTCAGTATAAAAATGTAAAATCGAATTTAACTTGAAAGTTTTAAAAAATGATAGATGTAACTTTAGTCTGTTTAAAATTAATGTCAAATAGTTAAATGTAAGTATGAATTCAAATTGAATGATAGTAAAAAAAGTGAGGAAAAAATGCAAAAAAAGTAAAGAAATAAATGCAAAAAAGTAAAGCAAAAAGTGCTGGCAAAAAATGCAGAAATGTGGCGTTAATAATGTTATGATTAAATGCAGAAAAAAAAAAAAAAAAAAAAAAAAAAAAAAAAAAAAAAAAAAAAAAAAAAAAAAAAAAAAAAAAAAAAAAAAAAAAAAAAAAAAAAAAAAAAAAAAAATCATAAGAGACCACTCAAAATAAAGTAATGCATTTATTTTTTAAATTATATTCACTTACTAATAAATTAACACTAAAAATCACAATCGTTACAAAAAAAACAAAAAAAAAATAAATTAAAATTGAAGCATATAACATACAACAATCAATGTTAATGTTCTTTTTATTTTGAAAAGGATTCCACCTTTAAATCAGTTTTTAATTTGCTTTTAGGTTTAAATGCAAAGTAACGAAAAATCTTTTGATTTCTCAAAACTTTTAAACATAGAAAAATATTTTTACTTTTATTTAAATACATCTATTTGTGAGCAGACCTAGCTTATATTTCATTATGTTAAATTATAAGGTTCTTTTTTTTTTTTTATTATAAATTGCAATTTAAACTTATAATAAAAGGAAATCTACAGATACACTAATAGTAACTGTGAAAAGTATAAAAAATCTAAAACCAACTAAAGTTGGAAAAATTAAAAAATTCAACTTGCTTAAAAACAAAAATCTAGAAACTCAATTTAAAACTGAATTTAGAAATCTAAAAATGAATACAAAAGTAAACTGAACAGCTTATCCACTACCCTAAATGGTAATTTAAAATTTTAATAAATATTCCAGAACCTTGAGCAATCCATTTTAGGAAAACAATCCCTATACAAAATTTTAATTTTTCTAATTTTTTGTATTTATTATTTATTGCATAATAAACCTATTTAATTTCTGAACCAGAGATCAAATTTTCGAAAAACAAATTTTTTTTTTCCTCTCAAATTTCTAAAAATATTCCAGTAATTTTAAAAAACGCAACCTAATAATTTAAGCCAAAAACTACATTCTTATAAAACCAATCTAATCAATAAAGATGAAATAATTGTTAAAAAAAATCAACTTAAGAATTAAAAATTCTGAAGATCCATATTCCAACAAGTAGGGTTAAAAGTAAATACCCTAAGCTCACTAACAATCAAGCAAATTTAATATGTGTTTCTGTATAAATTTAATCTTAAACCCTAAGGCAATAGCTTAATTTAATTTTAGTGAATTCTTGACTAGATGAGACCGAAAAAATAAAAAAGATTTTGGGCAGAGATGTTTATTTCTTTAAAACGGGCGCGACAGTTTGGTCGTAATAGGTCGGCTATATATTGGACATATATTGGACATATATTGGACATATATTGGACATATATTGGACATATATTGGACATATATTGGACATATATTGGGCATATATTTTGAGAGGGCATTAATAAGGCATTTAAATTCATGTACCGTTTTGTTTAGTACATTCGTTTTTTGTCTTTTCGTGTGTTTATAATAAATAATAAATGAAAATAAATTATTTTAGAAACTTACATAGGCAATTTTATTTTTATAACAAACAATATAGTAATAGAATTTTAATACAGTACAGAATGAGTTCTACTAATACAAAAAATGTTCCAGAAAGATTTGGAAAATTATTTGGACAGTAAGTTTTTAAGTAATTAAAACGTTTAAGTTGGATGTTTCATTTTTTTTTTTTTATGAAGATATTATTAACAATTAATAGAATAGATGGATTGAAAACACATTTTATTGAAAGTATGTTTTTACTTATAATTTTTATCAAATTGTATAATTTATATTAGAATTTAAATTAATATAACTGTTTATAATCAATTTAGGACTAGCAAAGGCTGTTGAGATCCCTTCTGTATCTGCTGATCCAGAAAAGCGAAAAGATGTTGTAAAGGTGTGTTAAAATATTTTTTTATTGGTTAATTTATTATCGAATTGAAATCATCTGCTGGTTGTTCAGTTTTAACCTTAATTACTTTTTTTTTTTTTTTTTTTTTTTTTTTTTTTTTTTTTTTTTTTTTTTTTTTTTTTTTTTTTTTTTTTTTTTTTTTTTTTTTTCATTTTTTATTTTTTTTTTTTCATTTTAGATGGGAAATTTCTTGGCAAATGAACTTAAAAATTTAGGAGCTGAAATCACCTTAAGAGAACTTGGAAAACAACCAGATATTCCAGAACTTGATCTTCCGCCTATCATATTAGGTAGATATGGATCTGATCCAAAAAAGCGTACAATTCTTGTATATGGACATTATGATGTTCAACCAGCATTATTAGAAGATGGATGGAACACTGAACCTTTTAAACTTGTAACAAAAAATGAAGTCATGTATGGAAGAGGAAGTACTGATGATAAGGGTCCTGTTCTTGCATGGGTTAACTCAATTGAAGCTCATCAAAAAGCTGGAATTGAATTTCCTGTTAATTTACTTATGTGTTTTGAAGGTATGGAAGAATATGGATCAGAAGGTTTAGATGATCTTATATATGCAGAAGCCAAGAATTTTTTTAAAGATACAGATGCAGTTTGTATTTCAGATAACTATTGGTTAGGAACAAAAAAACCAGTACTTACATATGGACTTCGAGGAGTTTCTTATTATTCCATAACGGTTAAGGGTCCAGCAGCTGATCTTCATTCAGGTATTTTTGGTGGAATGGTACAAGAACCATTAACGGATTTAGTTCAAGTAATGTCTAAGCTTGTTACTTCACAAGGAGAAATCCTTATTCCAGGAATTAAAGAAATGGTTGCTCCTTTGAAACCTGAGGAAGTAAAATTATATGATAACATTGAGTATTCTATTTCTGATTTATATGAAGCAATTGGTTCCAAAACTTCATTAACAGATGATAGCAAAAAGGCTTTAATGGCTCGTTGGAGGTATCCTTCTTTATCATTACACGGAATAGAAGGAGCTTTTTCAGCACCTGGAGCTAAAACTGTTATTCCAGCCAAAGTTAGTGGAAAGTTTTCCATAAGAACAGTTCCTGACATTGAACCTAAAAAACTTACAGAATTAGTAATTAAATATGTTAATAAAGTATTTTCTGATTTGAATTCTAAGAATCAACTTGAAGTAACTTGTTTACATGATGGAAATTGGTGGTTATCTTCTCCCGATCATTGGAACTTTATTGCTGGTAGAAAAGCAACCAAGGCAGTTTGGGATGTGGAACCTGATTTAACCAGAGAGGGTGGTTCTATTCCTGTTACCTTAACTTTCGAAAAGGCACTCGGAAAAAATGTTTTATTATTGCCTATGGGAAGAGGTGATGATGGTGCACATTCAATGAATGAAAAATTGGATGTTCCTAATTACATTGAGGGAATCAAAACTCTTTCTGCTTATCTTCACTATGTTTCTGAAGTTCCTACAAACTAGAATTTACGTATTTGATTATACTTTTTTTTTTTTATCATACTAAATTTTTTACTTATTATACGATATGGTATTAATTACATAATTTACATGTTTACAATTGTGTACAATTAAATATAATAGCTATGTTGAAATTAGTTACTGTATATTCGAATTAGTTTGAAAGGAAGTTTTATAATACTGGATGTTAATATCGTTGGTATAAGAAAATATTACCTAGTAATACGCTAAACTACATTTTTTTATATATTGAAATATATATATATATATATATATATTTATTTGTATAATTTGCATACCACTTTTTATAATTTTTATTATTTTTATAATCAATATATCATAAGTAATTACATCTTCATATTCAAATAAACCAAAATATTTAACTATTGATAGTTACTTTCCTAATACAAATAATACCCAATTTAATGTTTCTGTTATATTTCAAATTCTATAATAAAAAACATTCCCATGGTAATTAATTTATAACCAATTTCCAATAATAATAAAAACACAAAGTACAGAAGCTGGCAGTTTGGTTGTAAATGAGCACAAAATAAACATTTATGCGAAAAACAAAAAATTATTTCAAGAGAAAATAGTATATTATAATAAACAAATAATTAATACCCTATTTCTATCTGGCTAGGTTCTAGTCACTTATTTATTGTGTATAATCGAATATAATAATAAAAAATGACTTGAATCGCCTCCGGAATTGAAGGTTGAAATTGGAAAAATTAACTTGAAATATCAAAATATTTAAAAAAAAAAAAAAAAAAAAAATTAATTAAAAATTATAAATACTAAAAATATTGTAAACATTAATAATAATAGTATAGAAAATGTCAGGTGGGTTAAATTATTTGTGTGAATTTTTTGGTTTTTACTAACAAATTTTTAGCAAGTGCAGGATTCGATCGCCACATTACAATTTTTTCGCCTGAGGGTCGTTTATATCAAGTTGGTGAGTAGTGTATATATATATATATATATATATTATTCATATATTATTATGTATAAATTATTATATATTAGGGTGTTAACAAATAGAATATGCTTTTAAAGCAGTAACAGCGGTAAATATTAATTCATTAGCAATTCGAGGGAAGGATTGCGTTGTTGTTATTTCACAAAAAAAAGTACCAGATGTACTTCTTGATAGTAAATCAGTATCATATTTATTTAAAATTACACCATCTATTGGAGCGGCAGTTACAGGACAAATATCAGATGCAAGAGCAGCAATAATGAGAGCAAGATCTGAAGCAGCAGAATTTGAATATCAATATGGATATGAAATGCCAGTACAAGTACTTGCTAAAAGAATAGCTAATATAAATCAAGTTTATACACAACGTGCAGCAATGCGTCCATTAGGTATTATAATTACACTTATAGCAGTTGATGATGAAAAGGGACCACAAATATTTAAATGTGATCCAGCTGGTGTTTATATGGGATATAAGGCAACAGCTTGTGGTCCTAAAGAACAAGAAGCTATGACACAATTAGAAAAAAAATTAAAAAATAAGGATTCAATTTCTGGAGATTGGAAAGATGTTGTAGAATTTGCAATCAATACATTATCTTCAGTTCTTTCGGTAGAGTTTAGAAGAAATGATATTGAAATTGGTATTGTTTCTAAGGGTGAACGTTTTAGAACTTTAAGTGTAGAGGAGATTGAGGAGAGGTTGAATGTGATTGCAGAGAGGGATTAGTGATTTATTTACATGCATTTATATATACATATATATGTACATATATATACCAAGTATTTATATCACACATACATATTCATACATAAAACTACAATATTATATACTATTTAATCTATTATATTACTTATATTAGCTACTTACTTTTTTGTACATGCAATTATGTATTTATTTATACATACACTTGGTCACAGATCGTGCAGAGAATTATAATGTTGACCTAAAGCATAGTAATGTTTATAGTAGACAATGTAAAAATGAGGATTTTTAAAATCTTTGTTAAAAACATGAGGAATTTGATTTTGATTTGCAATAACCACAGTAATAGGAGAATTATAAATTTTTGAAAGTATCATAATTTCTAAATCACCACCCCATAAAGTATTATTTTTTATATCATTACAATAAGTTTCAATTTGAATATCTTGACCAGTTTTTTCATCAATTAAATACGGTTTAAATTCTAAATAATTGCTTAATAAATAATTTGCAACTTCATTTCTAAGATCTTTAACAGTTTTATGAATTGAACTTCTAACTAATAATTGATCAGATATTGCCGAATATAAACAATTTCCATCAGGTTGAATATCGATAATTTTTTTATTTATTTTTCTACATATTTCTTCAATTTCTTTAATTTCTATATCTCTTTCGTTTGGTTTGTTTTTAATATTTTCTCGTTCTTCTATTTCTAAAGCTTTAAGTTTTGCGTCTCTTTTAGCTAATCTTTCTTTAGCTCTATTTTTTTTTTTTCCTTTGTTATTATTATTATTATTATTATTATTATTATTATGATTATTGTTGTTATTATTGTTATTGCTATTTTGATTGGCAAGCTCAGCTTGTTCTTGTAGCATACCAGCTAACAATTCAGCTGGTGTTAATTCGTCCTCCATTTGTATTGTGTATTTTGTTTGTTTCTGTTTTGTTTTTTTGTTTGTGTATTTACGACTATATAATATACAATAATATACAATAATATACAATAATATACAATAATATACAATCTTAATAATACTCTAAGTAAATATACAAAATAAATAGTAACTAGATAACCTGCATAAAATAAATAAGTATTTAAACTATGTAAACTACAATAATATATTATAACTTGTATATACAATAATAATGCTATATAACTCTAGTATTAAAATAAAAACATTGAAAAGACATAGAGAAATACAAACAATATTTATATAATAATATAATATAATATAATATGTAATAAAATAGTATAGGGTAATTATATAATATATAAAGATGTATAAAAAAACATAATATTCTATGTATACATAGAGAAATCCTCTGTAAAAATCATAGTAAATAACTGATCGGTTTAATTATAATGCATTAAATCGATACGAACGTCGTGAGTAAAAACAATTTCAATTTAAATCACAAAAATACTTAAATGTTTAGTAAAAGCTCTGTATTGACTTCAATGGAATATTTGGCATTTTATTATTGAATATACATGTTGGATTGTTTTTATTTATTATTTTATTTTAATTCCTTTATTTTTTGACAGATGCGAATTTTTATTTTTTATTTCTCTCTTTGTGTTTTATATTTTTGACTCTTGAATAATCGTATCTCAATATGTAGAACGTAATACACAGTAATAATCACCACAAATAAAGGGTCTCGGTTTCATTATATAGGACAAATATTATCTGTTGCAAATGACTTTTTATTATACATACTTTATCTTTAATATTTAGACGGGTCTTTTAAAGTATTTTATTTACTCTTCCTAACGTAGTTCTCAATTTATTTTATTACCTTTTTTAAGAACCCTTAGTTTGAATACAATGTGCTCCTTTTGTTTTGTATCTAAAGTGTAAACTCTTTAATGTAAATGTACAAAGTAAAACTACTGAAAGATAAAACTATCATAATGTAAAACATACACAAATGTATAAATACGCAAGTATATAAAGATGTAAACACACACCAAATAAGTTGCATTTATTCATAATATATTTATTTATATACTTATCGATATTAAATACATTGTTTGCTTAAAAATGAAACCATCAGCATTTCCCAATACAGCATCCACCTTGTCTTCGAATTCATATACTAAAAAAAGCGATTCTCTCCCCCATTCATTTGTATCATCATGCAATACTTCAGAACCATCAACAACGTGTCTGGCTTCTTCTTTATCACACTATATCTTATTTCCCTTTCAGTCCTTGTCAAAAGCATATAAAAAAAAAAAATCTCCACAAAGTAAATTTCATTCTTATAGAAATAAAGCATCCTCATTAAAATTTTTTACAACTTCTTCAGGTTCTTGTTTTAAAAAATCTAAAAATCTTTATTCTTTAGATAATTTCACTTACTCACCTTCATATAATCGAATTGATACAAGTGAGGGGATTGATAAAGAAAATAACAAATATGTTTTTGAATTTTATTCTCCTCAATCTTTTAATAAAAATAATTTAAAAAATAAAAGAAATTCAATAAAGAATAAAAACTTACATAATAAATATAAATCATCAAAACTTTTCAAATCATTAGAAGATGAATATGTTTTTGCACATTCCATGGAATTATCTCGTGAAAGAGTTAAGTTTAAAAACAAATATCATGGATTAAAAGTATCCACAAGTAAAAAATGTGACCAAAGACAAAATATTGAAAGTCAAATTTCCATTTCAGATAATAATAATTCAGATAATTCTATTAAATCAGTTATTTCAAATAAAGATTTGAAAGATATTAATATAAATGAAGTTGAAAAAGTTAATCAAGATGTTAATGAAGTTAATTTATTAAAAAAAAAACTTTCAAACGAAGGCTTATTAAAATGTGATTTAGATTCTTATAAACATCCTAAAAAACGTATTATCTCTTCGAAGATTTTAAATGTTGCACTAAAGAATAAAAAATTATTTGAAAATGAAGATAGTTTTAATATATTTAATAAAAATAAATTAAAAAAATCATTAGTACCTAATTGTGGTTATGGGGAAGATTGTATAGTTTTAAAAAAAGAATTTGGGTTTTCGACATCAGTAGGGTTGGATATCAGTTTTCAAATTATTTCTTCAAATATTGAACATAAAAAGGATCCAAATTTATTTTCCTTAGTATTGGATGATTATTTCAACAACTCGTCTTTTTGGTCAGAAAATCAATATGATTTAATATACGATTGTGATGTAAGTTATTATTATTATTATTATTATTGTTATTATTATTATTTTACTAACATATAGTTTCTTTGTAACCTTACTGGAAAAAGACGTCTGGAATGGGCTAAAAGGTCATATGAATTGATTAAACCTGGTGGATATCTTTTATGTGTAGAATATCCTTTTGAATATCTAAGCAACTCACAATTGATTAATCCAGCTATTACAACGGGAAAACCACCATATACATTGAGTCATTTGGTATGTTTTATTATATTTATATTTATTTGAATTTTACTAACTATTAGGTGTACAATCTACTTCTACATGATTACTTTGAACCTTGTGGCCGTGTGTATATATTTGCTGGAAATCAAGTACCAGTGTCTCTTTGGAAACGTCGCAAAGGTTTCCGAATGTAATAAAAATAAAAACAATTAATAAGATTAAAAATTAAATTAGAAGTAAATAAGATAATAAAATTAATTTAGAAGTAAATAGGATAATAAAATTAATTTAGAAGTAAATAAGATAACAAAATAATAAAGTAGAAACAATAAACTAGTAGAATCAAATATGATCAATGAATAATAAAATAAATGTATATAGGCACTAATTTAGACTTTATATTAAATATACTATAAATAATTCTATATAAAAACTAAATATTACTAATATTCTTTCTAGTTTGCATAAGACTCGTATAATAAAGCTTATTCTAATAACGAGTAATGTTTGCTATTAATATTCTCACAGTTATTTACAGAGCAAAATGGAAAACCAAGAAAAATAAAAAAATAAATACGTAATGAAAGCGTAATAATAATAATAATAATAATAATAATAATAATAATAATACTAGTTCGTAGATGCATTCAAAAAAAAAAAAAAAAAAAAAAAAAAAAAAAAAAAAAAAAAAAAAAAAAAAAAAAAAAAAAAAAAAAAAAAAAAAAAAAAAAAAAAAAAAAAAAAAAAAAGTTCGTAAAAGAATTAAAAAAAAAAAAAAAAAAAAAAGACAATACAGCATGATATACGCGTATATTAAACGTATCTATGACAACGAAAATACGAAAAGAAACAAATAATGTAAAAATAAAAAATAACTGTTTTCGGTTTATAATGAGCATCATAGGTTTTTTTTATTTTTAATTTTTTAATTTTTTAATTTTTTATTAATTATTTAATTATTTAATTATTTTTATTTTTTTACTTTTATTCATACACTGTATTGATTTAACATTTCTGACCAAATTTCACCGAAGGATTCGGTTTATTAGTATGGCAGATTTAGAATTGTTGGGAACTTTGGTTGTTATAATAATAAAAGCTGTAAGTTAACCGGGGTTTTATTTATCACTTTAAAGTTGTATTGTTTGTTTATTATTACTTTTTATTGTTTATTATTGTTTATTATTGTTTATTATTGTTTATTATTGTTTATTATTGTTTATTATTGTTTATTATTGTTTATTATTGTTTATTATTGTTTATTATTGTTTATTATTGTTTATTATTGTTTATTATTGCTTATTATTATTTATTATTATTACATAATTTATATTCCGTTTGTTGTGATTTCCTTTTGACTTCAATCAAGGGATAAGATCACGTATTTTTCCCTTTGCATTTCTTTATTTATTTATTTATTTATTTATTTGTTTGTTTATTTTTATTTATTATGTAATATTGTTTACTTTTTCTCCAAGTCAAATTCACATCATTTTTAATGTGTTTATGTTGTGGTTAAGGAAAAGATAGCATTTATTTTATTATTAATTATTAATAAAATAATTTCAGAGTGATTTTTGTTTACTTTTGCCACTTTATTGTTATTGTTATTATTATTATTATTACTTTTGTTGTTATTCTTGTTACTATCATTATTTAGTGTTATTTATTAGTATTTATTATTTTCATAGCTATCACCTATTGCCTTTACTAACAACACAGAGAAACCTTCCAAATAGAAGAACCCTAAGTAAACAATCACCATATTGTGTTGCTAGAGTAGCAAATGAAGCAAAACATACAGATATCGATGAAGGCGGTGGTCAAACGCCAAAATGGGATCATGAAATGAGATTTAAAATAATGCAAACATTGACTAAGGATGGTGCAGCCGCTAATTCGAGCACTGCGCTTAGTGTGACTGATTATAATAATATGAAACTATCTGTCTTTGATCAAGAATCCTCTTCAAAAGTTAATCTTATTGGTGATGCAGAAATTGGTTTAATTCCTGCTTATTCTAAATCTCACAAGGAAGGTTTTGATAGTTGGCACAATTTAAAATATAAAGGAAAATTTGCCGGCGAGATTTTCATTGAAATGACTTTTTACAGATCTCGTCCAACTATTCCAAAAAAATCTCTTTTACCTTTAGATATTCAAAGTGAAGATTTAGAAAAATTAGAAGAATTAGAGAAACAGGAGAAATTAGAAAAATTAGAAAAATTAAAAAAGCTTAATAAAAACTCAAATTTACATCATAATAATGATAAAACTTCATCTGAATTGTCATCAAATATATTACCTCTAACAGCAGCAAATTTGGCAAAACTCACCTTATACAATACTTCAAATGATAACAACAACATAAGTGCTGCATCTGCAATTTTTACGGCACATTCTACTGTTTCAAACTCTGAATTTAATCAAAACTATCTCCCACCATTAATCCCACCAATTCAAAAACCTTTACCTGCATCTGCTATTCTTCTTACTTCACAATCAAATGATCCTCCATTACCAAGTCATACTATAGAGCAACCTTTACCTCCAATACCCCCTACTCATACTGTAAAAGTAAACCATTCTCCAAAAACTAATGTTCCTCCTACTTTGATAAATCATAATAATAATAACGTTAATATAAACAATAACATGCCTGATATAGATTATAATACAAGTAAAAATAATCCAAATTGGAAAGCACAATATCCTCCCTCATTTGAAGCAGTATCTATTCCAAGTCTCCCTCTTGATGCTCCACCAGAGGTTATTTTCTCATCAAATAAACAAAATGAGCATTTACCAACAGAGAATATATCTGATAGGCATTATGCACATAATATAGAAAAATCGGTACCGAATGTGAGAAGTAATCAAATGTCTCAAAATATGCATTCCCTTCCTCGAATACCTACAATTCTTAAAGCAAGGTATAATGGCCCATCTAAAAATTTTAAAAAGATTGAGCCATCTTTAGATTATGAAGATTATTCATATTCAAATACTAATAATAACCAAAGTCTCTTAGAAAAAACTGATGTAGTAAATCCAACTCCTTCGATAAAATCGAATCCATCTTTACCAACTCCACCAAGACATGGTTTACCAATACATACCTCGCAAAGTGTTGATAATGTTGACTATAACGAAAATAAGAATAAATTCTATAATAATAATAATGATTTTAAGGACTCTTTCATTTCGCAGAAGTTATTATCTGAACAACGTTCAAAATTAAATACCCCTCCACAGTCTCGCGCTCTTCCTCTTCCTCCTAACCCCACTTCAGAGGATACTATTTTATATTCAATACCAACGACAACGGCAACGGCAACATCTAATATTCCATCATCATTAAATAGAAGTTCTCCTGCACCAAGTAGCAGAAGTGAAGCCAGTCTTTCTAGCTCAGTAAATAACAAGAAGAAACCACAAGGGACTAGACCTTTATCACCAAATAAGCAGCAGTCTTCTACTCCTATTTCATATGCTTCTAATATTGTTGATTATAATGGTGTTTTTAAAAATAGAAATGGTCACGCACATGATTCTAATTATTTAAATTCAGATACATCAAGGATTCCAACACCTACATTGGCGAAACCTGGAGTTAGCAACACTAATCATCCAAAGTATGCGATACCACGTAAGCCTGTAGGAGGGGTACAGTCTAATATAAATGGTATTAATGATACAAGTGATTCACAAAGACACAGTAATTCAGTTGGTTCTGATATAAATAATGAATTACCATATAATCCAGAATCGTTTAATCTTATTGGATTAAAAGGTAGACGAAAATCAGAAGGAGATGAACAAGGTAGCACCATTGAGAATAATAGTTATAGATATGATAATAAACAAGAAAGACAAAGAAAGAAACAGGCTAGTGATGAAAGACTTGTTGAGTCATCCTATGCACCTGAACCTTCACAATTTTTCCGTAATAGAATTAAATCGCCAAATGATATTATTGATGCGAAAAGTTCAAATTATAGAGGCGGAGGTAAATGGGAAAACAACAATATTCTCAACTCAAAAGGTGAAAATGTATATGTACGTCCTAGAATTCCTCCAAAGATACCAATGGGTATGACAGAGTTGGAGTATTTTGAATCAGAGATACATTATCAGAATGACAACATTAGGATTGAATATTGAATTTATAAGTTTATGATTTGTTTGTTATGAGTTTGTTTTTATATTATGTTATGAGTTGTTTGTTTATAGATTGTTATTTCATATTATTTATTTACAGGTTTGGTTTTAAAAATCGCATTTTTTTCTATTTATATAGTTTTATCAGTTTGTTTTGCATTGGATTGGTATTTTTTTTTTTTTTTTTTGTTTTATATATTTAGATTGGATAGTGTGTATTTATTAAATTATTTATTGGTTATAGATAAAAGAAAATATATTAATACAAGGTAACTAAAAACTCTAATTAAACAAACACAAAAACAAAACCAACATTAAATCATTACTCATTTAAAATCAGTTAATAAATAAATAATATATATAAAATATATATTATAATAAAAATAAAAGAAAAAAGAAAAAAGAAAACTTAAAAACAAAAATAAACAAAGACATTAATTAAAAATCACCCATTCCATATTCTTCATAAACTTGATTTAAAAAGGAAATCATTGTCTTGTGTCTACGTTCAGCAGCACGTTTACCAGGAGTAGTTTTAATAGAGGATTTTATATGAAGCATACGATTATAAAAATGAGAAATTGCAGATTCACAATGTTCATCATTACATTCTGGGACATATAAAGGAATTGAATCGACACCAGCATAGGCACAAGATCTCATTATACCAAAAGCACCAATAGCATCTAATCTATCAGCATCAACAACACAGTGAAATTCTATACAAGTTTCATGCCAATTTGACCATTGATCTGAAGCTTTTAATCTTCTTTCTGTAGCAAAAGAAGCGTCATGAGCAATTTTAATTATAGCTTGAATTTGTCCATTTGAAACTTTATATTTAGATAAGAAATTTTCTAATTCTGTTTGAGCATCAAATATCTTTTTTAAGTTGGCATGGGAACGAAATTTTTGTTCAATTAATGTATGAAAAATTGCTGCAAGTCTAACAACTAAGAAATCTATTGAAGCTTTTGGATTCTCTTCTAAAACTGCTGAAGCAATAGCATGAGCTGTTCTTTCAACTCTAGCAACATGATGAATGTCATGAGCAACATCAAAATTTTCTTTTGATGCACTTTCTTCTACATATTTGAATGACGCATCAATGATTTCTGCTGTTGAAGGTGATGCAACTGGAGTAGCAGAGATTGGAGTCATACGACCAAAAGGAGCAATCATGTTAGGCATTTTAAATGATTTGAGGGTATTTAGTGATTAATGTGATGAATGAGTTATGTGACTCAAAGTTATGACTATTATAAAATATAAAAAGATGAAATATAAATATAAATTATAAAATATAAAATATAAAATATAAAAAATAAAAAATAAAATGTAAAAAAAATTTAATAAATTTAAAATAAAAAAATTGCAAATTTAAAAAAAAAAAATCCAAACTGTTTTATACTTTGCTCGAAAGAAATTATACACTATAAATCAATTTAAAAGCATTTTAGGCGGGGTGTTAGTGGGGTTTTAATAGGAAGTGAGAAGTTTTTGGTCTATTTACATTGGTATTACATTAATCTCTACAGCAACAACATAACAGACACTTAGCAACCGGATGATCTTTTCGGAAAGTACGGGGAACGTGATGTTTTTTAAAAAATTTATCTGGAGAATTAACAGTTTAATGTAAATAATTTTCCGGAAAAATCTCGTTACCCTAACCATTTACATAACTTTAAGTTTGGGGCCCCGTAAAAATTTTCCGTTGGTATAGTAATAAACATTCAAAAATGTATATACCTATAGGGTTTATTTTTTTCCTGGTGCTGAGTTTTTCCGGTAAACAATGGTGGGCAAGTGGGCAGTATGATAATAAGGGGAAATTATTAAAAATAGCGGGGAGGAGGGTAACAAAATAAGAATAAGATAAAGGAAAAAGTATTTACAGCGAATCAGTGAAAGCTAAAAATTTGCTGTCAACGTGGGGGTTGGAAGCAGGGTATATTTTGGCAAGGGGTTATGAATAATATATGATAAATTGTATGTAGATTATGCATTATTATATATATCACATGCAGATTATACATTACATTTAGATTATATATTATATAAAAATTATATGTTATATGTAAATTAAATGATATATTTGAATTTACATTATAAAACTAATTTTATGTTTATACACAAAATAGTTCTGCTAACGGTTTTATCGGTAGTTATATTTAGCGTGCTTAGAAAATAGATAAGAAATAGATAGGAAATAGCAACGGTTGTCATGAAAAAGGAGGTTCACAAGAGTCCGTAGGACGCATAATATAATAAATAATGAAATAGTAAAATAAATAATGAAATAGATAATAAATAATGAAATATATAATAAATAATGAAATATATAATATAATATATAATATAATATATAATATAATATGATATACTATAACAACACTATATAATACAAACAAAATAAATCGAGCGTTGAAGCGACATAAAAAAAACAAATTTCGTATGATTGGGAAATAGATGCTATTTAAAAAAGCGAAAATTGAAAAGATCAATTTGCTATAGGGAAAAACTAATGTAAATAAAAGTATAATATAAAATAATATATAATATAATATAATATAATATAATATAATATAATACAATATAATATAATATAATATAATATAATATAATATAATATAATATAATATAATATAATATAATATAATATAATATAATATAATATAATATAATATAATATAATATAATGTATTATACCTTGTATAACTTATACTGATTAACATAACAAATGCATAAACTATATACATATAAACATCTATATACACAATATACAATATACATACGTAAACAAGATAGATATAAATAAATTATATATAAAATTTAGTCTTCTATTCGTAATTAATATATACAATTACCAAGCAACATACGATGGAGCTCTTCTTCTAATAGAAACAGGCTTTGTTAACGCCCTAACTTGCCTGACTGCTTTTCTTTCCTTATTTAAATCAATTCTGTCTTTTGTCTCCTTTGTTTTAATAATCATCTTTACGTGTGACCACCTGTGGACAATAATTCCTGTTCTTGACCTACCTTTTGGCTCAAGTTCCCTTTGCCTATTTCCATCATCACCAGCCCAAATCTGATCAATATATAGTCCATCTTTTAAAGAAAAACCTAATCTTTTCCCATCCCCAATTGCTCTTCTAAAAACATCTTCCAGTTCACGAGCATGATATTTCTCTGAAAATCTTGCCTGTGCAACTGCCATATTTAATTCCATTTTGCGAAACATCCTTAAGATTGGTGTAATTCTTTTAACACTTCCACGAATACGGAATGAAGATACATAAACAGATGGTTCTAAAAATGCATATTCTTTTTTCTTCAAAATAAGTGCTTTTCCTTTTAGTTCTGGAAATTCATTTTTATTAAATTTAAATTTTTTTGCAAGAAATAACCTTTGTTCTATAGGTGTAAGAAGTTTTTGATATGCATGTTTTGGTTCTGGTCTTAAAATTTCTTGCACTTTTTTGTATTTACTATAATCTCGTGTTTTAACAACAATTCTGTGTCTTGTCATTCTTATCAGTTCTTTTTTTTTTGGTATTATATTGAATTGTCCTGTTGAACCTGTATCATCTAAATTGTCATCATTTTTATTACCATTGTTACTATTATTATTATTACTATTTGAGCTAACAGCTTTACTATTAGTCTCTTTAGTATTTCCTTTAAATAATTTACCTAGAGACCATTTTGAATTATTTTCAGTATTTGATCGAATTATTGATCGAGTATGAAAAGATCTTATAAAATTCTTCATTTTATTTGATTGTATTACTTATTATATTAGTTATTCAGAATGATCAATTTATAGGATCTTTAAATTTTTTTTATTTTTTATTTTTCTCTCTTTATAAAAAATTAATCCTTTAATTTTCTTTTCTTTAAGGTCTTTTTCTCGTTTCCCTAATATTAAAATTTTCAATAATTTTGCATAACAACGGGCTACGAATATGATAATAATAGTCTTTTGTATGGGATATTTACAATTCCTATGATGAAGGTATACTTTTTGTATTTATAATATATTAAAAAAACAAGCTTTTGTATATTATTATTATAGAAATTAGTTAGAAAGATTTTTTTTTGCAATTTGTTTTTATACTTTTCTTTATATTTTTTTTGGATATTTTTTTATTTTTTATTTCTTAATTTTATGATGGTATATATAATAGTATATATTTGTAAATAATAATAAAATTAATATCAAAATCCACACAAATTTTAATTTAATAACTAGATAAACACACGTAAAAATAAAGCCTAAACAAACTTTTATAATTTCAATTTTATAACAAATAAAATAACATCAACAGCCATCCAGAAAAAATGCAATTGTATAATAAATCTTTTAAAATCAAAATATTCCAAAACAAACAAACAAACAAAAAATAAACAAAAACTTCATCCACCATAAGTTAAAAACACCAAATGTAGTCAGTATAGAAAAAAAAAAAACAGTAAAAACAAAAAAAAAAAATACTCAAAGATTGCTTAAAAAACCACCATATTGTTTAATATTCATTAGCATTCATTAATATTCATTTCAATTGCAGTTGTATTTAATTAATAAATCAACCAACACCTAATAAAACCTAATTATATTTATTTCACATTGAACTAGATGGTGCGTTATGATTCCGCGTTAAACGTGCAGACTTTGTGGGTCTCTTAGGACTAGAAGCATATTCATTAGATAAATTATCATCCGAAGTCTTAGATAATTGAGCCTTTTCATCTGCTTTTAAAGCTGTGGACCGAGATTTACGTCGTAGTCCTATACTAGATTTTGGAGATTTATTCTCATTTTTTACTTTAACTGGAGATGATAAATTTATATCATCCGATAAAGGTGGTGAATTTAAAACTTCTTCCTTTATTAAGCTAGCCGGGTTTTTATTTTTTGAATTGTTTTTATTAGGACTTTCCTTATGAGCGGATTTTCTTTTAGAAGCTGAGGTACTTTTAGTTCGTTGAGCTTTTTTAGTTGTAGAAGTAGACAAATCCGTACGGGAACTATTTTTAGAGGAATTTGTTGAAGAATTTGTTGAAGAATTTGTTGAAGAATTTGTTGAAGTATTAGTTGAAGGATTTGAAGAGGAAAAAGAATTTCCTTGTTTTTTACCTCCTCTCTTAGGAATGTAATCATCAGGATGCAATCGACGAATATGTTGTTGTTTATGGGTTGAAGCCTTTGGACCTCTGAATGTTCTTCCACATATATGACAATCTTCAGATAATTGTTTTATTGTATCAAACTCATATTGATAATGTTTTTGTAAATGTGTACTCGTTGCAGAAACTGGACCCAATGCAGGATTAATTAAACCTGTTGCTGGCGAATTAATTGGTAAAGCAGAAGAAGGACATGAAGAACTATTAGAAGATAGGGAAGATGATGATGAGTCAATACTTGAAACACTTGAATTTGAATTAACTGCAGTTAAGGACAAACTTGAAGCTGAAGAAGACCTAGATCGAGTTTTTGGAGTATAAGAAGAAGAAGTTGAAAGATTATTTTTAGTATTTTTATCATCTTTATTATTTTTTTCTAAAAAAAAAGAATCATTTTCGTCATGTTTCTCTTGAATAAGATCCTGCCTGTCTTTGGTATTTTTATTACTATTGATTTTTTTATGATATTTATCATCAGATGAAACTAAACCGGGAGTTTGAACGGAATTTGAATTTGAATTTACAAAACTAGATGGTGGGGTTAAAGGATCAGGGGTAGTGTTGTTAGAATTTGGATAATTATTATCTAAAGTGGATAGATTAGAAGAAGAAGGATGTATTAAGTTTATATTTGAATCCGTTGAATTTGAAAGCGAATTATTTATGTTAAGACCAGGATAAGAATCTTTATATTTTTCTCTATTTTTGGCAACATTTTTCAAAAACTCATCAAGAGCTGGGGAACTGGGAAAAGACATAAAAGTAGGAGCATTTGTACTATAAAGAAAATTAGATGAAGCATCCAAATTTGGCATTGATGGTGCAACTGGAACTTCTACTAAGTTTTTAACACCTGGCAAATAAGTGGGTAAATAAGGGGTTATTGACAAAGATTCAGAGATGGAAGGTAAAGTAGGTCGACAAGATTTAGGTTTTTCATTTGATAACTGTTTTTTATGAATTGAATTATCAGAAATATTAAGTTTAGCCTTATTCTCTTCCAAATTCAAATCAATTCCTTGGGATTTATAATAATTGTATACTTCTCTATCCATTTTCATCTTTTCATCCGTCATCTGATGATCAGATGTGATTCGATTAGTAATATTTGTCTTATTATTATTAATCTCTACATTACTAATTATATTACCATCATTAGTCATCCCATGAACATCGGAAAAACTCGAATTGGTCACTATGGAACCAGTAGAGAAATTATTTTCTTTCTTAGATGAGGCTTCTAATAATAGAGATTTGTTTGTAATTAAATTAGGATGATGTTTATCATAGCAACCATTTTTAAAATCAAGTAGATTAGATTTAAAGTGTGAAGAAATTAATAAATCATTTAAGGATTGAGGAGGAGGAAGAATTCTATGATTTAAAGTAATATTGTTGTTGTTATTTGTGTTTGTAATTTCTTCTTTATAGTTGTAGTTGTAATTTTGATTGTAATTGTAATTGTAATTTTCAGATTTTTTTGCATAATTTGGCGATGAGTTCAAATTAATTGCATCAGTTGAATAAGGAGCTTGTGTTTTGTTTTTGCTATTGTTATTATTACAAAATTTTGTATTTGCTAATCGATTTGTAGGTGAGGAAAGAGAAATTCCTTCTACAGTTTCGATTGCATCACAGATAGCCAGTAAACCTGATGCGACGTCCTGCATTGGGTTAATATGTTTTATTATTTGATATTATTTTGTTATTAATATTTTATTGTTTGATGTTTTTTAGTTTGATATTTTTATTTTTTATTGTTATATATTATATTAGTATATTATTTATTATATTATGTATTATTTATTATTTATTATATTATTTATTATATTATTTATTATTGTTTTTAGTACTGTAACACTACTCGGTAATTATCTTTCGTTTTCTTTTCCTATTGTCCGGAACATCTAATTGAAATTGAGAAGTGATAAAGTACCAATATAACAATAAAAATAAAAATAGCAAATATAATAAATAAAAAATAAAAAATAAAAAATAAAAAAAGTAAATAAAAATAGTAAATAAAAATAATAAAAAACAATAAATAAAAATATAAATAAAAATAATAAATAATAGATAATAAATAATAAATAAAAACAATAAATAACAAATAATAAATAAAAAATAAAAAATAAATAAAAATAGCAATAACAATAACAATAAATAACAATCAGAAATAACAATCAACAACCAATATCTATCTTGCTTTTATATATTTTAACAATAGACTCAACAACTCCCAAACGAATAAAACAAAATTAATAAGCAATGATATATTATTAGTAAGGAATGCTATTATTGCGCACACTGACACTATCAGTATATAAAATGTGTTAAAAAGTATAGAATACTATAAAAAAATAAAAAAAATAAAAAAATAAAAACTATAAAAACTATAAAAACTATAAAAACTATAAAAAAAAATATAAATAAATAAAACACTATAAATAAATAAAATTATTAATTCAATTAAATAAATTTCTTTATACGTTTGTCCAACTTACTTTGCCTGGGCTTAGTACGTAGAAAACCCTAGTTATACCGTTTTATATGCGATTTCCTACCGAAGACCTGTTTATAGTCATTTCTAATTGATTACTAAGCGAATAATGCTCATCTCATTTTTAATTTTAATTTTAATTTTAATTTTAATTTTAATTTTTAATTTTTAATTTTTAATTTTTTTTTAGTTTTCTTTATTATTATCCCCATAATGCAATTAAACGATAGTAACCATAGAGCAACAATGGTTACGGTTACCATCGAATATTTGTATGGATATCTATACGACTATTAAAGACGAAAGCAATTAATTGGGACATTAGGAAGTTAATTACGATTATGTAATTATTATCTTTAATAGTTTTTATATTATAATAATATTTTATAATAATATTTCACACTAAATAATGAATATTCATTTTTCTTTAATATTGTATTAGCATTTATTTACTTATTTATTTTATTAGCAATTTTTGTTTTTTATATAGTATTTACTTATATATATATATTTTATAATAAAGAATACTACATTATTATTAGTATCACATTACATATAGTAGATTTTTCTTTTTAATGTAGTTTATATTATAATACATAATATACATTTTTCTTACCGTACTATGTAATAAAAAGAAGAATATTTTCTTATCTTTATTATATACTATCTATTATTATCATATCCATCATATCATTTATTATCTAATATACACAAAATACAATCAAACAGTATTACCTTTTTAAATATCCAGCTGCATCATACCTTGAACGCTTTTTAACCTTGCCAGATGCACCAATTGTAATATTAACCTTAGGAGGAACAGTAAACCCAAATGATTTAGCAACCTTGCTCAAATCAAGCGAATCAATTTGATATACTGATTTTAAATGATGAGAAGAATATGCCTGTAAATAAGCTCTATATCCCTCCTTTGCAGATTGATTGAGCCAATAGTTTGAAGAAACAAGTTTTTCTAATTGGCTTTGAACATTAGCAATCTTATTATTAGGAAATTCATATTCATTTAATGGAACCTTGGCTGCTTTTAAATATCTTAAAAATCCAAGTTCATTAGGTGTTAAAAACATTAATGATTTTCCTTTCCCATTAGTACCACGGGCAGTTCTTCCAACTCTATGAATATAATCTCTTGGATCATCTGGAGGATCATATTGAATAATCCAATCAACTGAAGGAATATCAAGTCCACGAGCTGCAACATCTGTACATACCAAAATACCTTGCTTTGCATTACAAAATTCAAAAAATGTATTGGTTCTTTTTTGTTGCTTTTGTTTCCCATGTAAATCAAGTACAGGAAGATCAATATAATTTAAAAGTTCTGAATAATACTTGACACTATTGCAAGATGATAAAAATACAATTATTTTCTTTTTAATGTTTCTTTTCAAAAATGAAAATAATAATAAAAACCTTTTATCTGAATCACATACAACATAACCTTGTTCTAATCCAGCTACTGTTGAAAATTCTGCTGATCCATCGCTTTCAGATTCGGCTGTAATAAATAATGGTCTTTTCTTTAATGAAATTCTAGCCAAATCTTCCACTTTCGTTGTTTGTGTAGCTGAAAATAACATACTTTGTCGTTCCTCTGATGGTAAAATTTTAATGATTTGACGCATTTCATCTTCAAATCCAATTTCTAAAATTCGATCGGCTTCATCAATTACCAAAGCTTTTAAATTTCTATAAACAAATCCTTTTGTATTTTGTAAATGATCTAATAAACGACCGGGTGTTGCAACTAATAAATTCACTCCTTTTACTAATTTGTCTGCCTCTGCCCTTCTATTAGCACCACCAATTACAATTCCAAATGTTTGTGAATGGTGTGCCATGAGTTCTCTAGCAACTCCAAATATTTGTAGTGCAAGCTCACGAGTTGGTGATACAATTATAACTCCAGTACCGTTACGAGGTTTAAACTTTAAACTTCTAAGTAATTCTACAGCAGGTATTAAAAATGCAAGTGTTTTTCCAGATCCTGTTTTTGCTGCACCTAATACATCCCTACCGGCAAGTAAAGGAGGAATCGTTTTAGCTTGTACTAATGTTAATTTTTTAAACTTCATTTCTTCAATTGCTTTTAATGTTGGTGTAGAAAGCCCAAGATCTTCAAACGTAGTTGGATTATCCACAGCAGGTTTTTCTACATGCTCTGATTTTTCCAACTCCTCCTTGTCTGTCTCCTTTTTTTCTTTTTCTTTTTCTTCATCCTCTTTTTCATCCTCTTCTTCATCTTCTTCTTCAACTTCTTTATCTTCATTTTGTATGCTATCATCTTCATTATCACTTTCTACCTTGTCTTGAGAATCAGTTTCAATATCCTGAACATCATCATCACTGCTGTTCTCTTCATTGTCATTTACATCGTTCGATTTTTCTAATAAAGATTCTATTTCATTAAATTCTTTATCTAATGTTTGAATTTCAACCTTTGATTTGTCTGCTTGTTCCACTTTTTTATCTTCTTTATCTTTTCTATCTTTGCCAATTTTATCTTCTTTAGCTAAATTTTTTCTTAATGATGATTTTAATTTACTTTTACTATCTTTTGTAGTAGTGATGTTTTTTGAAACACGACCATTTTTTATTTTTGATTTTTGCTTTTTTGAATCACTCCCCATATTGAAGTTTACAAAGTGTATTTACTGTATGAAATCTAGAATTCACAATATTATTATTACTAAAATGATAAATATTAATAAATATGATATCAAATTTATACAATTGTTACTATTATTGTAATTTATAGAATTTTTTAAAAAACTGAAAATTTAAAAAAAATTCCTCCAAACGTAGTAAAGTGAAAAAAATTAGGTTGAGATGAAAATTTTTAAATTTATTTAATTTGGGAGTTAAATTAAATTTAAGCTTATGTAATTTAATTAAATCGTACTAAAACACGCGCAATTGTCATGGAGATCATAATCAATAATTTAATTAAAATGATTTTATTCTTAATAAGGAAATAAAATAAGCTAAGATGGGAAAAAAAACACAGTTTTTTTTTTCTTTTTTGGAAAAGTAAATTATTTAAATTAAAAAAGACTTTAAAAAAGAAAATCAATTTATCGGTTATAATAAAATTAAATTGAATAGTTGTTATAGAGATATGAAATATTTATATTTTAAGACTTTTCAGACTAAATTTAGATTATAATAGAAAACTATATTTTAATTAAAAATTAATATGGCAATCGTTAAAAAAAGATTTCTTATTTAGGAAAATAAATTTAAAATAGCGATCAATGTATAATAATTAAAAAAAGCTCAACCTTCTTTATTTTTTTTGTAGGTTCCTATTTCTTTTGTTTCCTTCTTATTTCTTTATTGTTTAAAAACTCAATTTTTGATAATTAAATTTTTTATAGATTTATTAATATTAGAATACAGATTTTCTAGAATATCAGGTGAAAAAAAAAAAAAAAAAAAAATCTAAAATGAGTTCAAATATTGGCTCTTCTCCTACAAAACAAAGCAAATTAAATTCTTTTTTCATACAGAAAGATTTAAAAGAAAATTCATGTTCACCAAATAAAAATTTAGATAATTCTTTTAATTATAATGTAAATGAATCTGATAGTCCCACTAAAAAAAAATCCACTATAATTACAAACAGAGATTTAAATGCTACAGTTTCAGATAATAAAATAGGAAAAATTGTTAATGGCAACATAAATAGCAACATTAATGCACATACATATAGCAATATTAAAAAAAAATCTAATAAACAGATTCAATACGATTTTATAGTGACTAAATTTTCTCGGCTGCGTAGCTATATAGATTCTTGCTTTGAAGAAGAATTGTATGATGATGGTATATACATATTACAACAAATTATTTCTATAACAACTGATATTTTATCATCAAGTATAAAAAAAAATGAAATTAAAATAAATACAACATTTATACCCCCTTCCTACATTGTTCTTTTAACATCTTTAGCTGTTTACCCGCAGGGTTTATTATCATCTCAAACAAAGTCTTTTTTGACTTCAAAATATAATAATAAAAACAATAGTGACAAAAATGAAAACCCAAATTCATTTAATCTTGATTTTGAAATTAAACAAAAAACTACACAACATGAACTTATTAAACTAAAAAAGACACATTTATTAGCACGACAAGTTATTAAACAGATATGGTGTTTATTTGGATCTGCCCCGTTTGTGGAAGTATTTGATTTCCGTTTAGTTGGGTCTCCAAATTTCAAATCTCCGAATAAATCCCCATCAAATTCTAATTTAAATAGATTTTTTTTTAGAAAACATGCGTCTTTTGATTATTATGACATTAATCATTACAATGCTAATAATACCTCTGAAACAAATAATAAATCAGAGTTTGCAAAAAGATTACAAAAACACTCTATGACGGATAATAAAAATGGTTTGAAATCAAAGAATACAATATCATCACCTTTTAAAAGATTAGTTTTCAAAGAAGGAGATGAATTAAATTCAGAAAAAAAAAAAAAAAAAAAA
>JAJLXO010000276.1:14577-38944 GCA_030571375.1 Botryozyma mucatilis | reverse complement strand
TAAAAACTTTATTTAATTATACTATAGCAATTTCATGATGTGTTTCTTTTAACTTCTAGCATATCATGTAAGTGGCATAATTATTTGTTTATTATATAGAATTATAGTATACGTATTAGTATTCTCTCTATAGAGAAAATGAGGATATTTTATTATTGTGTATTATTAAATAAATAATTTACTGGTAATGAAAATAATTAAAATATATGAACAATTACTTTTTATTTATATATAAAAACGATTAACAATAAGAATATAAATGGATTTTCGTTTTATCAATATTTTATATCATTATTAAACAAGTACTCAATAGACGGAAGTTTAAATTTATATTTGCGGTAATGAGGAACGTTTATGAAAGGGAAAATAAAAATTATTAATAAAAAAAACCAACTAGATTTAATTAATTTATTTACTAAAGATGCAAATAAAAGAGTTTGGTATTAATAAAACTATAATAAACTGATTAAACAATTATTTCATGGTACTTGAAATAAAATTCATTTATTAGAAAACAAGTGATTAAAAATTCATTGATCGACAATATTTTTCTAAACATTTAATACACTTTTCAGGTAATTGAGAAGTATCATTGTCATGTTTTAACAAGTTATGATTTATCATAGCACAAGCTACACAAGTGGACCAATTTTCATCTTTGAAAGAACCTTTATCAAGAGATGTACCGGCACGACCATTTTCAACTAATAATTTAACTGTTTCATCATCAAATGCAATTATTTCTTCACTAGGTAGAGTAATATTATCGATATAAAATCCCGTTGGTACATAAACTATCAAAGGGGTTTTATAATCTTTGCAACCAAAAAAAGCAGGCCTTGGAAGATAAGTACTATTTGCAATATCATACTGACTTGGTATATCTGGAATTATATCAGGTTGACCTAAAGCTAGACCGTTATCTATGGATCGAAATAATGCATAATTGTTAGGATACTCCTTTACGTCTGACTTTTTTTTTTCGTTTTTTTTATAGTCTTCGGATATATTGTTAAATATAAAAATAACATCAACATCTCTTTTATTTTCTTTATGCTTAGTGTATGGAGAAAATGGTATTAAAAATCTTGTGGAGCTAGATAGCCGCTCTGCTAAATTGAGAGTTACGTTTTCAGCCTTTTCATGGGTCATAAGAGAAGTAGCTTTGCATAAGAGATATTCATCTCTATAGTTTATAGGAACATCAAATAAAGACTCTTCTTTTGAATAATGTATTGGATTACTTTCATAAGATATATGAAATTTCATAGTTCTAAAAATGTAATACAAAGCAGACATACCCATAATGTAACCTAAATTGTCATAATTTTTTATGCAAACATTTTTCCCATTTTCAGTATATGAATTAAAATAAGTGGTGTTAACAAAATTTTCATAGTTTAAATCCCATGATCCAACGGTGTAAGGACTCATTTCTAATCGAGCGTTAATTGAAGAAAACTTATTATCTTCCATACTTATGAAGTAAGGATTGCTAAATGGTAATATTAAAAATGGATAGGGCATGTCAGCATTTTTAAATGAATCTAATTGAGTAACACTAGAAAGAGTAAAATTGGCCCATTTCTGTTGATTATCCTTTTTACCAAGTAATTGATATGTTAATGCACGACCTAAAGTATCAATAATTGTTGTATTAAAACCAGCTTTTCTTTTAGCAATTATTTGTTCAGAAATATGATCCCAATAAATTTCATTATTTTTAGTATCATTTTCACCATAGGGAAATATAAGACTATTATTAGAGCCAAAAGCGTCCGAAAAACTAAAAGTATCAGAAGAATCTAATAGATTATAAATGTTTGGGAAATCATGGGCTAATAATGTACTAATAAGCAAGTTACCTGTTTCACTACCTGAAATATACGAAGAAGCTTGTAATATACCAGCTAAGGGGCCTTTATTTTCAGTTCTATTATCTAAAGCTGCAATTTGTCCTGCACCAGCAAATAATCCTTTGTAGCCATTTCCGGCAAATGATAAACCAATTGTAATTTTTTTATTTTCAACAAAATCTTTTAAATCAATTCCTTCATCATTTCCTATAGTTCTTTCAAAAAATTCCAAAAGTGCTTTGTCTACTTTTACACGACGTTTTTCTGTGTATGATTTTTCGTCTGGGTGAATTTTTGCTGGCGTCAATTGTGCTTCGCCATTATCTGGACAATCAATTATTTGTGGTATATATGAATTACTTAAATCAGTTAAATTTACATTATTACTAGATGATGGATTTTCATTTTTTTCAGCAGAAACATATAAAGATCCAAGAAATAAAAATAAATTTAAAATTATAAATTTCATTTTTGGATATAAAGAATGGATAAATATTTTACAAATGGGAGTTTTTTAATTTTGATAGGAGAAGAGGGAAGAAAAAAAAAAAAAAAAAACTAAAAAACTAAAAAAAAAAACTTTCTCCCAATGAATTTTAATTCATTTTTTCTTTATTAATTAATTTTACGTTTCGTATAAAATATTAGTATCTGCATAAGCAAATAATAATTGCAACCTTGTATTGATCGTTTAATAAACATATTTTCAATTTTTGAACTTGTAGTCGCATATTTATATATTATCTCTAATGCTTTAATTAAATTGATAATATAATTAATTTTTAAAATCGTTTAAATTAAATTAAAATTAAAAAAAAAATTTACGTATCTGGGAGTTATTTCTTATTACAGTATGCAAGTTAGGTTTTTAATTAAATTAATTTTTAGCTAATACGACATGGATGAAAAAGCGAATTTTATTTGACAACCAACCCATATGTGCGATTTTTAAAAAGAGTTAAAAGACAGCTTTAGATATTGTGGCTTTATTAGTGAATTTACTGTTAATTGGCTTTGAAAAATATTTCGTTTTTTATTTTTTAATGCATAGTTAAAAGTTTCACAATATAAACCAAATATTTTGTATATTTGTATTAAAAAAAAAAAAAAAAAACTTTATCAATAAAATATAGATACAGAAATATTATTAAAAAGGTGTATTGACTTGTTTATCTTATTCAATTTGTTAGTGAAATTATATAATTAGTATGCGTATGGAAAATTAAAAATTGAAGGGTTATAGATAAAATAATAACAAGAGTCATTTATTAAAATAAAGTTAAAAAGTATTGTGAAATTCTATTTTCTCATATAGATATAAGTATTTTTAGACAATATGATATAACAGTTAATATAAATTAGGTATTATAAAAAAATGTTTAAAATATATTTTATCCAGAAAGTAAAATACTATATGAAATTATATATTAAATACAACCAATTATGTGGAACTATCACTATGTAGAAATAGAAACTGATCTGCTTAAAAATTATATAAACTATTCTGCTTAAAAACATAATTATATAAACTATTCTGCTTAAAAACATAATTACATAAAATGTTCTGCTTTTTCAATTTCTGAGACATAAGAATTTTACAACTAAAGTTTAATATATATATAAATTAATTTTCTATAGAAGTCTTTTATACTATAAAATTGTAGACAAACCGAGTTGAGGTTGATTTAAACGTGATACACGTGGAGACTTATGTAGTGTGCCTTAGAGTCCTGAGTAATTTTTATTTTTGGTTTTCCTCCCTCATTCTGCATAAGTCGATACGTTTCCTACGTTTAGGTAAAAAACGGTTCATGAGCCACGTTATTATTAGGAGAATTTATATAAAATTGTTTAATTTTCAATTAATTAATATAGCAGATAATAAATAATAGTAAATTTATATAGGAAAAATATTTTTATGGATAAATACAATAACAAGAAAAACTAAAATTTGTTAAGTTTGTATAGGAACCTAATCTTCGTTAAATTCTTAGTATAAAAAGGAAATTTCTATAAAAATTATTATATAGGAAAACAATTTATACTAATTTTTCAGAATTTCTAGCAATTTGAATGAATTAGCTATATACAAATATATACAAATATATACAAATATATACTAATATATACTAATATAATATACTAATATAATATAATAAATAAAATAAAATATTCCGTTGAAACAAAGAAATTAATTAAAAATTCTTAAGAAATAAGAAATTCAGTAACAACGTTGTTTTTTTATTTTTTTTTAATTATTGTTAATTTGTTATTTTAATTAATTTTTACTCAATTTTTGCTCCTTGGTTAATTTTAATTTTCTAATTTATTAGTTAAGCAATTTACTGATATTTTTATTTATTTAGCATTTATTATTATATTATTATTATTATTATTATTATTATTATTATTATTATTATTATTATTATTATTATTATTATTATTATTTATTTATTTATTTATTTATTTATTTATTTATTTATTTATTTATTTATTTATTTATTTATTTATTTATTTATTTATTTATTTATTTATTTATTTATTTATTATTTATTATTTATTATTATTACTACTATATTATATTATTATTATTATATTATTATTATTATATTATTATATTATTATATTATTATTATTATATTATTATATTATTATTATTATATTATTATTATATTATTATTATATTATTTATTATTAATTTCACAATGGGAGATGAGCAGAATTACTCAAAAGTTAAACTTCCAGATTCCTTAAGATTTCCAATAACGATTACCTCATTGCTCGTTAGTTCCTCTGATGAAATTAAAAGACACCAACCAATTTTCTCCTATAAATATTTGGCTATAGTAACTGAAGATACTGATGATGGTGAAGAACTTAAAGTAGAAAAGGAATTTCACAATAAATTCGAATGTCCAATTCAAGGTAAATTTATTTCCTGGTCTGATAATGTTAAGGAAGGCTTAGTTATTGAATCTTCTGACTCAATTTATGCTTCTTGTATAGCTTTAATATGTGAACCATGTACACATCCAATACAATATTATGGAATTTGTGTTAAATGTGGTAAAGAAATTGCTGAAACTGAAGATTATACTGGTTATAATAACAAAGAAAGAGCTCCAATTTCAATGTCACAATATGATAAACAATCTTTAGGTTTAACTGTTTCGCGAAATGAAGCCCAACGTATAGAATCAGCAACTACAAATCGTTTACTAAATGAAAAAAAATTAATTTTAGTGGTTGATTTAGATCAAACTATTATTCATGCTACTGTAGATCCAACTGTTGGAGAATGGAAACAAGATCCATCAAATCCAAATTATCAATCTGTTAAAAATGTTAGATTATTTAGATTAGATGATAATCAAATATCTTCAATATATTCTAGTATTCATAGTCCCAATACACACAAAACAAATAACAAAAATTCAAATTCAAATACAGTTTCTGTGTCATCTCCAACTTCTACAACTTCTTCTCCTACATCAATGTTAGATACTGATCCAAATTCTTCAAATTTAAATCAATTATCCACTTCAATATCAGATTCAGATTTAAATAACTATAATAATCTTGTTAATAGCAACAACTCAGGTTGTTGGTATTATGTGAAACTCAGGCCAGGCTTAGAAGAATTTCTAAAAAATGCTAGCAAATTATATGAAATGCATGTTTATACAATGGCTACAAGATCGTATGCAAGAGAAATAACAAAAATTATAGATCCCACAGGAAAATACTTTGGTGATAGAATATTATCAAGAGATGAATCTGGTTCACTTACGCAAAAATCTTTGCAAAGATTATTCCCGGTTGATACTTCTTTAGTTGTTATCATAGATGATAGAGCTGATGTATGGAAGTGGCCCGCTAATTTAATAAAAGTTTTCCCATATGAATTTTTTGTGGGAATTGGTGATATAAATTCAAGCTTTTTACCAAAACAACAAGAATTTGCTTACCCGAAATCTGATTTAGAGCTCGAAGACCAAGACAAGCAAAATGATTTATTAAATCAAAATGATCATTTATTTCAACAAACCCAATTTGAAACTTCTCTTAAAGAAAACCCAGCAGATGAAATGTTTCCTAAAAATGACGATGACGATGAAGAAGATAATAATCATCCACATCAAAGTGAACAGGACATCACTAAGCCAACAAGGTTTGTTCCAATAAATCATGATAATGAAATTACAAAAATCACAAATGAAATCGAGGAAACAATATCAGAATCTTTTAATGAACCATCTACAACAGAACAAATTGTAGCTATGAGTGGTGGAGATACCCAAGAAATTTTAGCAATTCAAACTAGCCAGCTTCATGCTGCATTAGAAGCACAACAAAATGAGAGACCTCTCGCAAGACAACAAGAGGAGCTTGATGATGGACAACTAATTCCTTCTGTAAATGACACATTTAATGTATCAAATCCCAACAGGCATAATCTTCTTGTAGATGATGATACTTTTTTGCAAGATCTACAAAAACAACTTCAACTGGTACATAAGCAATATTATGAAGCATATCAATCTAGGAAAAATTCTAATGAATCGCAACCAGTTTCTTCAAAACTTAAAAGGCCAAAAAGACGTTCTTTAATGAATTCAAAGCCAATTAAGCTACAGCCATACCCGGATATCAAGGAAATTATGCCAAGAATAAAACGACGCGTATTTGATGGAACTGTTATGTTATTTTCTGGAATAATACCTATTGGTATGCCATTAGAATCAGCCGATATTGTTCAATGGGTAAAAAGTTTTGGAGCAATAGTAGTGGCTGATTATTTACCTACCGTGACACATGTTATTGCCTCAGGGCCTGGTACTAGAAAAGTGAGATTAGGAGCTCGAAATCCAAAGACTAAAATTGTCTATCCATCATGGATATTTCAATCTTTACGAGACTGGAAGCGTGCATCAGAAGAACCTTATTTAATTCCAAACGTCAATGATGACAATATTATAGATGATTTGCCTGAACAAGATGAGATGGGCTTTTTACAGTCTGAAAATCATTTTTTTAATCAAGACAATATATTTCATAATGGTGAAAATTTGGAATTGCAAAACATAAATATTGAAAATCATATAGAAGCTCAAGACTCACATACCGACAAAGCGTCTGTTTCTGCAGAAGATAGCTACGAGAGTGTGCGTAATGATCAGAAAAAGAATGGATCAGACCAATCTGATAGTAGAGAATATTATTCTAACGAATTTGATGAAGAATCACAAACGAAACGAGCGAGTATGTTTGCTAATTTACTAGGTTCGAAGCTAGATTGGGATGAGTTAGAGCGTGAACTCCTAAGCGAAGATAACGAAGATGACGACGACGACGACGATGATGATGATGATGATGATGATGATGATGACTATGAGAATGATAACGATGATGACAATGACAATGACAATGAAAATGAAAATGAAAATGAAAATGGTGATGAAGATAAAGATGAAGAAAGTGATGGAGATAAAAATAATGAGAAAAGTGTTAGTAAAGACGAAAGAGGTCATGGAGAAGAGGTAAAACAGAATGGGTATAAAAAGTATGAAAATAAAGAAAGCACAAGATTTGACTCATCAAATGAGGAGATTCCAGAAAAAGAATCTAAAAATGGAAATAAAAGACAGTCACAGGATGACAATTCTTACAATAATGGAGAAGGAAATTCAGAAAATTCTTCGATAAAACGTATACGTCTTGATGACTACTATGGAATTGATTCATCGAATAATAAAAATCAAAATGATGGCAAATATGCAGAAAGCAATAGTGACGTTTCAAAAAGTGATGAAGGTTTTAATAGTAACGAGAATGATAATAATGACAATCGAAAGAATGACGTAGATGATGGAAAAGATAATGACGATGACGATGATGATGATTTTAATGATCTTGCATTAGAACTTGAAGCTGATCTTTTATGAGAAAGTTTTTAACTTGAAATTTTATTTTATATTATTATGCTTTATTCATATATATATATATATTCATATTTACTTATCTGTATTTATTATTACATTTCTATTCATTCAAAATGTATTTTTACAATATTGACATGATAATATTCACTGATCTTATACCTTGAATGGACAATTTTAGTTTCTTTAGGTCATAATAGTTTGATGTTTGTGTCTAGTTATTTTTGTATTTATTTTTTTACTGATTTAATTGTCTATTTATGTTTTTATTCGTTTTTTTAATTGATTTTTTATGTTTAAATTTTTGCGTATTTATTTTTTTATTTTACATTTTGACTTGCTACTGATTTTTCATAACGATTTATTTTGCCATTGGGTTTCTGCTATAGGGTTTGCATGTATAATTACGTTTTTAATAATAATGGGATCTATTGGTTTGTAATTTGAATCTACTGGTAGATTTTCGATTTTTGTTAATGTGTCAAAGCCATCGATCACCTTGTAGTTGTTAGTACGGTGAGATTAATTGAAAAATAGAAAGAGAAATGGAAATTAAATTAGAAAAAAAAAAAAAAAAAAAAAAAAAAAAAAAAAAAAAAAAAAAAAAAAAAAAAAAAAAAAAAAAAAAAAAAAAAAAAAAAAAAAAAAAAAAAAAAATTATATATACCTGTCCAAAGACTGTGTTTCTTCCATCCAAGGTAATTTGTTTCCCGTAAGTCTTGAAGTTAGACATTTGATACATAGGTTAGTGAAAAGCAAAGCTACTCACTATGAAAAATTGACTACCATTCGTGTTTAATCCAGAATTTGCCATGGATAGAATTCCCTATATTTTTAAAAATAAAAACAATCAGTTAGATTTGATCTCTAAGTTAACAATTCAATTTTTAATTTTGAAAATTGAATAATCAAACAGTTAAGTGAATAAATATATGAATAAATATAAAGTAATAAAAAAACAAAAACAAGTAATACATATTCAAATTATACACACCCTTTTTGAATGTCGTAACAATGGAGTTATTTCATCTTCAAAATTTTCATTCCATATTGATTCACCTCCTTTACCAGTCCCTGTGGGATCACCCATCTGAACTATAAATCCTTTTATATTACGATGTATATTTGTGTTATTATAATACCCTTTAGCACACAACGCTAGGAAGTTCTCTGAACATTTTGGTGCAATTTCGCAATACAAAGATACTTTTAAATTACCATAATTTGTTTGCAACTACAAAATTTAGTATTGTTTATTTAAAACAATATTACAAATTATAACTTACAGTAACAGACATTATTAGTATAATTAATTATTAATGATTAATTATTTATTAATTGTCCGTTAATATATATATTTTTTTATTTATTTTTTTTATTTTTTTTCAATTATATGGTTTATAAGATTAATTAATTGATTTGTGTATTTGCTTTTACTACGTAAATTTACAATCAAAGTGTTAAAAAAAAAGAATTCAATTATTTTTTTTCAATATTATATTATAAATATAAATAATATCTTTCTTAATATGATTTTTATTTATTATTATTTAAAAAAAGTATTCATTCAATACTATATATATATATATATATATATATATAAATATTTTTTTATGCTTTAAATTCATAGTGAGAAGCTAAATAATTCAGACTATTTAATGCATTTTTAAATATTGATAGTTTCTAATCTATTTAAAAAAATCCTAAATAGAATTTTTATTGTATATTTAATCCTTTTTAAGTTTATATTAAGACCCGTCGCAACTACTTCTGTTAATAATTAATATTATGTATCACGTGATATTTTTATATAGTTGTATATTTAATATTTCTACTGTATATAGTTAACAATATAAGTTTTCATTATTATATTCACTTTTAATATGTAAATATATTAAATTTAAAAATTAATTATATTATCTGCTCTATATTATATATTGTACTAGTAATAAATACATATCTAGTATAAATAAATGTATTTTGCTTGAAATAAATATATGTATAAATAATTCAATATCGCATTTATTTCTTCTTCTTTTTTTTTTTTCTTTTTAATTACTTTATTTTTATAGCATAGCAACGGTTTAGTTTACTCACTTTAAAACGTGATTTGCATAGTTTGTAGTCATGGCAACCAAATACACTAGTACCATATGATTCAACTCGTTTTAATTAAATTGCTATATAATCGTAAAAATAAGCTAAGCTAAGAAATTAATTAGATTATAGTTTTAATTATTTTAAAAATTTATAGGTATTTTTTAATATTTTAGAAAGATTTATTTTTTATTTATTTTTTATTTATTTTTTATTTATTTTTTATTTATTTTTTTATTAATTATTTTATTATTTGTGTATTATTTTTTTTATTCCACTTTTATCATAATTTGGTAACTAATTTTTAGAAGTTCGAAATGCCTATAAAAAATCTCTACGGCGGATCTATGGAAGCTAATCTTCCAAGCGATTTTATGGACGCTTCAGATTTAAGAGAAATACCAGATACACAGGAAGTTTTTGTTTCTAATGTAAATGAACATGATTCTTCTATAATATTTGATCTTATGGAATACATATCAGATACAGAAAGTGATTCTGAAGCGGTTAGGAAACATGTAGATGAAATTAATAATACAAATGGTTTTGGCTCGGAATCTTCAAATCAAATGGTTGAATTAGAATTTATACCAGATGTTAAAGTTCATCATATTCCTAATTCAGAAAAAGCAAAAGCTTTCATATATGTTGGTGCTACCCCCATATCTTTTTGGAGTCTTGATGCAGTTCCTACTGAACGTAATTTAATTCATCAACCTTTAGTTGAAATTGTTGCTGTAATACGTATCGCACATGTCAAAACTGATATAGTTATTACCCTTAATTATCCTATGCATTCTTGGGATGAAATTGCTTCTTTGGCTATCATTTTAGATCCAACTTTAAAACAGAATAATAAAAATAAAGAATTCGCTCAGGTTGTTCCTGAAACTGCAAAGGCAGCTATAGAGCATAATTTATCTATAATGTGGAAAATATTGCATACATTTGAAATAGATGATTGGAATATTTTTTATCCAGAAGAAGCTGAGGACTAGTGTTTATCTATAATTTATTTAGTGCCAATTTATTATTATTTATTGTTTATTTTTTTTTTTTTTTTTTTTTTATTGCATACGGTTACTATTAAAATACTAGGGTTTTGTTTAGTTTCATATTTTTATTTTCGCCTGTATTATAACTTTTATTATTGTATTATTATCTATTGTATCTTAATTATTATTGTTATATGTTAATTATTATTGCATGTTTATTTTGTGCTTTAGAAATATATGATAAAAAAAATAGATGCAATTCATTTACTTTGATTTGTTTTTGTACTTTTTCTATGGTTAATCTTTTTTTTTTTTTTTTTTTTTTTTTTTTTTTTTTTTTTTTTTTTTTTTTTTTTTTTTTTTTTTTTTTTTTATCATATATGTATCTGCTATATACTATATTGACTTCAATATAGAATCTTTAATTTATTGTCATTACTTGAGCATCATAATTCATTTGGGTATCTTTTTTTCTCTCCACATTTTTGATAAATCATCCATTGTTTGTTTATGGGATTTACCTGAAGACTCATTTCGAACAGATTTGTATAAATTTTTAATAAATTGTTGATAGTCAGAAATATTTTTCTCATTAGTGATTTGATTTTCACTGTTATTCTCATCATTTTTTAATTTTGATATTTTTTTTGCTGGTAAAGTTTGTTCAAGTCGACCTTTGCATTTACCACATCTATGTGTTTCAGGATTGATAGACTTTGAATGTCTTCCATATTCTGTTTCACATGATATGCATTTCCATTTATATCTGTAAGCTATTTCATAAGAATGTTTTGTAGTAACTAAAACCCCTTTAGCTTTCAAGACAGTAGATGCCTTGGTAGCCCATTGCTTAAATATTTTTCCATGCGGATTTTTCATTTCCAAACTTATTATCCAGCAAGCTATATGACATAGTTCGTGTGCAATCGTATTTTTTAATTTATCTTGATTATCTACAACTTTTATGGATAGTTCTATTTCCGCGTGATAGTCTTTTTGTTTTTCTATTTGTTCCAATCCAACAATATGTTTATGAAATTGAAGTTGGTTTTTTTTAGATAAAAGTCTTGCTCTGCCAGCAGTTGTGTTTAAGGTTTTACTCCATGTTATTTTTACTTTATTATTTTTTACACCTAGTTTAGAATCCATCACTAGTTGGTCAACTTCACAAGCAAATTCAAAAGCTAAATTTTCTCTAATTTTTTTAAAGTTTTTGTCATTTCCACTTTTTTTACTTTCATTTAAAGAGGATAAATTACTATTTGTTTCAAAGTTTGGTTTATAATTTTCTTTTTCATTTTTATTGTCATTTTTGTTCTTATTTTTAATTATTTCAGACTCGTGTGTAATATTTTTTTGACTAGTTTTAAGTATATTTTTATTAGTTTGATTAGGAAAGCTATTATTTAAATTTTCTTCTAGATCATCATGTAAATCATCTTGTGAATCACAAAGATCTATTAAATTTATGTCATTTGAAAGATTATCGATAGACTTTTGAGATGAAAAAGAGTCAATATATTCTTGAAATAAAGAGGTTTGCTTATTTTTTATATTTTCTTTGTTTTCTTCATTTTCTTCACTCTTTTTATGTTTTAAACTTTTTCTATTTTTTCTATTTTTTATTTTCTCTGTATTTGATTCCTCTTGGTCACTTTCACTATCACTTATTAGAATTATATTTAATTTTTTTTCACTGCTCGGTGTATTTTCAAAATTATACTGTGAACCATTCCAATTTCTTTCTCTAACCATTTTAATGTTTTATAATTATTTTTAAACTATATAATGTATATAACTACAAATTATAAATTAATATTAATTACATTGGTTACGACTAATAAGTTATACAACTAGTTTACAATTTGTTCCACAATGTATAATTTCTTATATCTGTTTAATTTTTTTAAATTTCTCTTTATTTATTGCAAGTCTTTATCTACTGTGTGGTTATTTAATTCACTTTCGTATTTATTCTTTAATTTTGTCTGTATTTCTATGTGATTTACTATTATTGTTTATTTTTGAGTCATGAAGTTGTTTACTTATAACTGTTTTGAGAACCCTAAAAGTAGTTTTTTAATTAATTTAATTAATGTTATTTAAAACCCTCGTATAATTATTATATTATTATATTATATTATATTATTATTATTATATTATATTATTATTATTATACTATACAGTAGTATTCTTATATTATATTATTATTATACTATACAGTAGTATTCTTATATTATATTATTATTATACTATACAGTAGTATTCTTATATTATATTATTATTATACTATACAGTAGTATTCTTATATTATATTATTTTTCTATCAGTTTTTACTATATAAAATAGAAACTAAACATTAAATACAACAAATTAAACATAATCACTTATGAATTAATTAAATAAATGTAAAAAAGAAATTCTTTAAAAAAACAATAATCACACATAAATAGACTTTAATGCTAAATAATAAATACGTAAAAATATATTTTTAACAAATTCACAAGTAAAATAGTAAAAAGATTATTTATATTCAAAAAAGTTATAATTCCAGAAAAGCAATCAAAAAAAAAAAAAAATAAAAAGTGTAAAGTTTTAAATTAACCTATTAATACTATTAATTTACACTATTATATTGCATTTATTTTAAAACTACAAAACAATATATTTCATTAATAGTATCTATTTAAAAAAGTCGAATTTAGTCAAAAATTGTATGAACTTAAATCAAATACATTCATTTATATAAAATATAAAATTACGTTTATTTACGGAAAAAAACAAGAAAAAAATAAATACCCCAACAACAAGAAAGTAAATATTTTTTGTGCACATATGGAAAGTTTAAAAAATCACACTTTAATAGTTAAATATGAAAAAAATAGTTTATCATAATAAATTTACATACACATACAGATACACATACAGATACACATACAGATACACATAAAAAAATACATACATATATACATACATACATACATACATACATACATACATATATACATACATACATATATCCAAAGACAGTAATAATTTAAACATAGTTACTATAGAAAACGCTATAGAAACACTAAAAAACTAAACTGAAAATCAAGAAAATTGTAGACTTGAAAAATTGGTAACTAGGGATTATTATCGATAAGGGGAGAATTCTTATTGCATTATTGTTAAAAGTGTGGTTACAATCTATTGATTATTGTAGATTCATTGCATTATTTAATAGTATTTTTACTTTTTCTTTTGAATTTTGTTTAGCTTGATTTAGTTTGTTTTATCTATTTTTTTTATTTTTTTTTATTTTTATTTGTATTTTTTATTTGTATTTTTTATTATTTTTATTATTTTTTTTTTTCCTTTTTTTACTTTAATTTTTATTTTTTAATTTTTAATTTTAATTTTAATTCTAATTTCCATTTCAATTTTTTTTACTTTTTTACTTTTTTACTTTTTTATTTTTTTATTTTTTTATTTTTTTATTTATTTTTCCCCTTTCCCTTCCAGAAAAAAACCACATTGACAATCAAAATGCCCGGGGCATTTTTAGGAATATATAAGGCATTATATCCATACGATGCTGCGACCGACCAAGAAATAACAATAAAAGAAGGTGACTTATTATACATTCTTGAAAAATCTAACGAAGATGATTGGTGGAAAGCGAAAAAACATGCTGATTTAGATCACGATGAACCTATTGGTTTAGTTCCAAAAACATATTTAGAAGTTGCTCCAGTTATTGCTACTGCTACAGCAATGTACGATTATGATAGACAAACTGATGAAGAGTTAACTTTTCATGAAAATGAATCTTTAAATGTATATGATTCTACTGATCCAGATTGGATTCTTGTTGGGAATTCTTTAGATGAATATGGGTTTGCTCCTGCAAATTATATTTCAATTACTAAATCTCCACCTCCAGTTTCTGATTCAAATTATATTTCTCAACCTCCTACTTCTCAACCAAATACTTATGGTAATAGCAAAAATGACTATGATTTTAACAACTCTTCATATACTAATCCTAATCCAATTCCAAATGTACAAAATAATGATACTCCTCCAGCTTATCCTCCTAGAGCTCAATCTCAAATTCAACCACAAGTTACTCAATCTGATTCAACTCAAGCAATTTACAATCAATCCCGGGAATCAAATTTATCTGCTCAAGAAGATAATCGTAATAATAATAATAGTGATGAAGACGATGGCCCTCCACCAAGTCTCCCCGCAAGACCTCTATCTAATTCCACTTTTTCACCAAAATCTCCAAAAAGCTCTCCTTTGACAACCTTTCACACATGGAATGTACAAGAAATAGATTCAAAAGGCAAGAAACATAGAGCAACCTTAGGCATAGGAAATGGATCAATTACTTTTTCTCCAGACAGATCCTCTGCAAGTTCTCAACAATGGTCTGCATATAATCTTGTTAATTATAATTCAGAAAAGAAACACGTTTTCTTAGATTTTATACATCCAACGGCTTCATTGGAGCTTCATGCTGGCTCTAAGGATGTTGCTGACGAAATTATCTCTACTATGGCGGATTTATCTGGTGCGAGTAAAGCGTCTGGTTTAAGAGAAGTTTTTCAAGCTGCTGCTTCTGGTGGACAAAAAGTTGGTAAAATTCTATATGATTTTAATGCTCAAGGTGATGATGAAGTCAGTGTAAAGGAAGGTGATGATGTACTTGTTATTGATGATAAAAAAAGTTCAGAATGGTGGATTGTGAAACATGCTCTTACTGGTAAACAAGGCGTAGTTCCCGCTAGTTATGTAGAAATTATTAAAACCCCCAAAACTTCTACAATAGATCGTTTTACATCTATGAGTAAAAGAAGAAGTACATTTAAATTAGGTAAAAGTGATAAGGACGGTCGCTCAAAAACTAAAGATAGAAGAGAAAGAAATATAAATTATGATAGTGATGATGATTTAGAACCTCGATATGATATTGAATCTGATTATCCAGTATCGTTGTCTTCCTCTCATGCTTCTCGTCGTTCTAGATCTAGATCAAAAGCTAAAATGGAGGAATCAAACCGTTCGCGTTCATCTAGAAGAACAGGAGGTAGCTCTAGCCGGGTTCGCGAAAAAGATAACGATAATTATGGAAGCTCTTATGATCCTCGACCTCAATCTTCTCCTTCTAAGCAAAGACCTAGCCGACGAGATGCAAGAATTTGGACAGATAATACTGGGACATTTAAAGTTGATGCAGTTTTTATTGGATATAGTGATGGAAAAATACATTTGCATAAATTAAATGGGGTTAAAATTGCTGTTGCTGTAAATAAAATGTCTGAACCCGACTTAGAGTATGTGGAACGTATTACAGGAGAAGCTATTTTGCCTTCTACTAAAAGGAAACAGAGGTTAAGACGCACCGAAGAGAATGGAGGTTCATCATCTGGTGTACACTCTTCATCTCCAACGCCCAATTTATCCTCAACTGGAAATCATCCAAGTGGACTTAAGGGCTCTGGGGCTAACTCTTCGGATGAATATGATTGGTTTGAATTTTTCTTAAATTGCGGTATCGATGTAAATAATTGTCAAAGATATAGTTTTGCTTTCCAACGTGATAAAATGGATGAGACTATTCTTCCTGATATTAACTCTTCCTCGTTAAGATCTCTTGGTTTAAAGGAAGGAGATATACTACGTGTAATGAGACATTTGGACAAGAAATACAGACCAAACCAAGGAGCAAATGGAAATAAATCTGAAGAAAATGGTTCTAAAGGTGGCGGGCTATTTTCCGGTCCTGACGGATCTTTAAAAAATAATACAAATAAAGCTCGTCCTACTCCAGAAATTTCTGCCTCGTCAAAGGTTGATCCCAATGCTTTGAAAAATAGTCTAATTGATTCTAACTTATCTAATAATCGAGACTCTAATAATTCTTTCGAAGATGATGCATGGTCTAAGCCTGGAAATACAAATAAACCAAATAATGAATCTGCTAATACAAATAATAATAACTTGATTGATAATTCTCTTATAAATCAACCCCAGGCAAATCTTAGACCCCAAGTAACTGGTGCACTTGCTGATCTTACTGGCATAAATCCTAATATTAGCAGTCCTGCACCTTCTTCAACGATTGCTGCTCATACAACTGGATCACAACAACAGACTCTTAGCAGACAGGCATCGCAATCTTTTCCAGATCCAATTGGATCTCTTCCTGCTCCGCTTCAACCTGTTCCTACAGGTGTGAAACCTCAAATTACTGGAGCTGGATATGTGCCTCCACGTCAGATACAACCCTCTCCTCAAATTCAAGGTCCTCCTCCACCTCCACCGTTACAGGCACAAATGACTTCCGCAACTGTTAATGGAGGGTTTCAACCAGCTTTGACTGGAAATACGATTCAAATTCAACCTCAGAATACACAACCTGTTACTAGCCCATTGCCTTATCAAAATACACAACCGCAGCAAGTGATGGCTACTGGTATGCAAAACCAGTATAATTATCAGTCAACCCCATCACAATTACAATCAATTCCTTTGTCTTCTCAACCTGTTTTACAATCTCAGCCTACTATTAATGCTGGAAAGCCTACACTTAGTGAGCTTAGCGCACAGCTAGCTCAAACAAGATTGAATGAACAGCAACAACAATTACAACAGCAACAGCAACAACAACAACAATTACAAAAACAATTGGAACAACAGCAACAACAATTACAACAGCAGCAATTACAGCAACAACAACAACAAAGACAATTGCAACTACAACAGCAGACAGGATTTGGAATTGCAAACGGATTTAGTTCTTCGCCTTCTCCACAGGTGCAGCCTACAGGAGCACAAATGCAATTTGGTCAGCTTGGATATTCTCCATCGCCTATAGGTCAACTACAATCTCAACCTCAATTACGATCGCAACCATCTATGCAATTTACTACACCAGCGCCACAGACTTTAATTCAACAAGGAGTTATATCACAACCTATTGGTGTACAACCAACTGCTTATGGTCAATTAGGACAATCAAATATAAGTCCTCCTCCTCTTTTGGCACAACCTACTAGTTTTATTTCTCCAAATCAGCAATTTCAGCCAATTCAACCAATTCAATCTCAACCAACAGGATTTGGAGGATTAGCACCTGTTCAACCGCAACCAACAGGATTTATTCAACGACAGCCTACAAGTGCTATGGCTTTGCAAAGCGCACCTACTGGAATAATTGGTTTACCACCATTACAACCACAAAAGACTGGACCACATCCTCCAGTTTCATTTGGAGGTAATGCATTAAAACCTCAAAATACTGGACAAAGAAGGGCTAATCTCTCTGCTGCTTCAGCTGAAAATCCTTTTGGATTCTAGAGTTTATAAAATGGAGAAATATATATATATATATATATATTTTTTTTTAAACTGTACAAAGTATAAAAAAAAAAAAAAAAAAAAATTTAAAAAAAATTAAAAATATATATAACAATTTTTTACTATTGTTATTTATTCACAAGTTTTTTATTTATTTATTTATTTATTTATTGTTTATATACTCCGATATGTATTAACAAGTTTAAGTTTTTGTTTGTTTGCTTATTTATTTGGTTGTCACTTATTGTATATAAAAATAAGAATTTCAATCATTGAAAAAGAATTAAAACTATGAATTTAAAATATTTTTGATTTTTTTGTTTTTTTCTCAGAATATATACTAAACAATAATTAAGTTAAAATGCTTTTTTAATAATTTTTTTTAATGTTTTTAGTATTTTTCGTACTTTGAGGATCAATAGATTTCATTTTTTCTTTTATTGCGACGGATAATTTTGATTTTAAAGGAGGATTAAAACCAAAGGCAAAAAGAACTTCATAAAAAACAAATAAAGGAGCTAATAACAAAGCTTGAACAAGATTATCTAATAGAGCTGGAGCTCTATGTTCAAAAAATCCATGACCAATAAACTGAGCAATCCAACATAGAACATGTATTATTAGTAAATTTTTGACACCATTTATACCTTGAGAAGCAACATAAGTTGTTCCCCAAATAGAAGTGGGAAGAATAGGAAGTGCAGCTAAAGTGCCAACAAAAGGGTCTAAGATAATATAGAAAACGGAATATAAAATAGCACCGAATACACCAAGATTAGCGTATTGAGATAAAACAATTGAGGATAAAGGTTTAGGAATAGAATCTAATGGAATTGGGATTATATTAGGTATTATTGGACCAAAATATGACACAGAAGCTAAAGCAGTCGCTAAAATAGTTGGGACACATAAAGTATGAATAAATATATTAATTTTATTTTCTAAAAGTTAGATGGAGATTATTAATTTGATTACGTTTAATATAAAATAAATAATACATACGATGATAAGCACCATAAAAGGTGAGTTGATCAAGTAAATTAAAAACAGCCATAATGAAATTACAATTACAATAAATCACAGTTAATTACACTCAATTATTATAGCATTCTATTTCAAATATATAAAATTATTTATTATTTATTTATTTATTTATTTATCTACATAAAGAAACTTAATACGTAATAATAAATTAAATAAAATTGAATACAATTAGTTTAAAAAATAAATGTGGAGTAAAACCGCAAATACATATATATATATATATATATATTTTTTTTAAAAAAAAAATTACTCAGTTCAATCAATGACGTGAATTTAATATTGTTGCTATAGTGAGTTTTTACTTTAGAAAACTCCCAATTCTTTTAATTTTGACGAAAAAAACCCCAATAAAATAGAAAATAAAATTAAAATATACTATATATACTAGTAATAAGAATGTATTATTTGATTTGTCTAAACTAGTTTAAGTCGAAACTCAGCTTGAAAATGTATATATATATATATATTATTGTAAAATGATAGTATATAGTATGTAGTCCAATTATATATAAAATAATTAAAGTGTATTATGCTTCTTTGTTGGGATGTTCAGTTATTTATATTTTTCGCAAGAATTTAATATGTTTCATTGTTATAAATTAGTCATTATTTATACCGTGTTTGTATGAAATACAGAATGACTACGATGTATACACAATAATAAAATAAATAATAAATAAAATAAATAATAAATGCAATAAATAATAAATAAAATAAATAATAAATGCAATAAATAATAAGTGCAATAAATAACTAGAAAATTAAAATACGATAATACAATAAATAAATGGAAATGATAAGTTGAAAAAATATATATACACTTAAAAACATATAAACACTTTAACATAAATATGTACAAACAAATATTCTGTAAACTACTATAAAATGCTAACGCACTCTATTTTTGCTCGCTTAAAATAAACTACAAATTTAACAAATATTACACTAATCAAATAATTGCACACGTATTTGAATCATTTCTTAGAATCAGTCAAAGTGCACAATAGAAAAGAAAAAGACTTAAAATCAATATATTTGGGTTTCTATGACAAGCTATATAATAATAATAGTAATATAAACTATGTAAAAGCTATTTCCACATATAAATTACCGTATATTTCAATATTTTCTTATTTCCTATTTCCGTTTCTTTTTTTATTTAATTTTTATTTATTTTTATTTTAGTTTATTTTACTTTTAGTTTATTTTTTATTTTTTATTATATTTTTTATTATTATTTTTTATTATTACTTTTTATTATTATTTTTTATTATTATTTTTTATTTTATTATTTTATTTTTTATTTTTGTATTTTTGTATTTTCCCTTTTTCATTTTTTTCCATTTGTTAGTTTTGGGTCATAAATAAATATATTTTTATTAATGTTGCTATAGTAAATTCTTATTATATTTTACTATTATATTTTTCTTTTTTTCCTTACTATTATTATTATTCATTAGTTAATATTAAATTTATTAATTTGTACTGGAAATTGATTTTACTTGGTTTTTTATTTTTTAAATAAAAATAAAAATAAAAATAAAAATAAAAATAAATAAAAAATAAAAAATAAAAAATAAAAAATAAAAAATAAATAATAAAAAATAAATAAACAAATGAATAAAAATTAAAACTTAAAATTTTTTAATTATTATTTATCATCTTTTTTAATCACCCTTTTAATTAAACAACTAATTAAGTAATTAATTAATTCATCAATAAATATTCATTATTTATTTTTAATTATTTATTTTAATTATTTATTTTAATTATTTTTTTTAATTATTTTTTTTAATTATTTTTTTTTTTTTTTTATAGTTACCTTTTTAGTCCGCGTTTAATAATTTATGGATAATTCTAAAGGATTAAGCGGAAAAGAAGGTTCTGATCCTGACACGGAAATAATCTCTGCGAAACTTAAAGATGTTTCTTTAAAAAAATCAAGACTTATGTCAGAAAATTCGCATCATTACGAAAACTACTCTTTACCGGCATCTGAGGTTTGTATAATATTTATTATTTAATTAATTACTTTTATTTACTTATTGTGTGTTACTAACTAATAGAATGTTTCTGCTAATTCTTCAGTATCAGCTTCTCCTGTTCAAAATAACTACGGAAACTCTACGCAAAATGAACATGGCTCATTCGATTGGATGAAGAATCCAGAACATGGAAATCATAATAATAATAATAACCATGGAGATCATCATCATAAATATATAAATCATATGAATCCATTTTCCCACCATCATCATCATCATCATCATAGCAGAAGCTCTGGTGAAAGTAACTACTCTGAAAAATATTCAGAAAAAAATTTAAACGATAACAATAACAATAACAATAATAATAATCAAACAATATTATCAAATAATTCTTCTGATCCAAATGGTCATGATAATAATAATAATACTAATAAACCTAATTCAAATGCCGTGTGTTCCAGTGAAAACCCTAAACCTAACCCTGTTAAAGGCACTTCCGGATATTCTTCTCCCTTAATTTCAGTCTCAAAAATAAATGTTAGTAACAATAACAATAAAAATGCCGAAACCAAAACATTAAGCGGTAATAGTCCAATCACTAATATACGCCATAACGAAGATATCCCAAGAAATACGAATAATAATATAAACAACATAAAAAATATTTCTCCAAATCAAAAATTAGAGAAACCTAACCCAAGAAATTACTCGTCTTCACCTAGGGATTCTTCTCCATCTGGAAGTGCTCGTTCAATGGTAAGTCCGTCATCGCCGAGTCAAAAACCTCAATCTCATCGATCGAATATAAAGTCAACCATCATTCATACTACACAAAATAATCAAAATAATCCATCGTCAAATTCTGGTTCTTCATCTCCAATTTCTGTAAATTTTAATCAAAAAAACCAAAAACAATCTTCTTCTCCACATGCGGGAAGCCAAACTCATGATGGTCATTCTAAAAAAAGTAAATCTTCTCAATCAAAATCTTTAGCAAATATTGCTCCTAAATTTGTATTTTCTTTCAGAAAACACCATCATAATAATTCTTCAGGAAGTTCTTCTAGTAATAATACATCATCAGATGCAAATTATGCTTACTCAAGTAGTAACAATCAAAATTCTTCTGACAATCGTACTTCACCTGCTTCAACAATTGTTAATCGTTCAGAACAAACTAATAATGATCATCATACTAGCTTTTTTGGTTCCCATAAATTAGGTCTTTCATCCAAAGATACGAATTCTTCTTCCTTTTCGTTACCTCATAAACCTCATTCTTCGATGTTAGAACTTAAACGATTTTTTAGACCATCAAAGCCTAAAGCATCATCATTTTTAGATAGACATTCGCATTCATCTCCTTCAAATGCAGCTTCTGCTGCGGCTTCTGCTGCAACCCAGAATCATTCCTCTTCTAAACGTTCTTCATCTAATCTACCATCAACCCCAACAGACTCTTCTGGTAGTTCAATACCATTTAATGCCTCTTCAGCAAGTTTGAATAAGTTTGTTCCGTTTGGTGAAGATGGCCCAAGTTTAACAAAGAAGTACGGAAAATTTGGTAAAATACTTGGTTCAGGTGCTGGAGGATCAGTACGTGTAATGAAACGTGCCTCAGATGGAAAGACTTTTGCTGTTAAAGAATTTAGACCTCGACAACCTTATGAATCTGAAAAGGAATATGCAAAGAAGGTTACTGCAGAATTCTGTATTGGTTCTACTTTGCATCATCCAAATATTATTGAGACACTGGATATTGTTCAAGAACATGGTAAATTTTATGAAGTGATGGAATATTGTCCTTATGATTTATTTGCTATAGTAATGAGTGGAAAAATGTCTAAAGAAGAAATCAATTGTGTTTTTAAACAATTACTTTCTGGCGTAGCATATCTTCATGATATGGGTTTAGCTCATCGTGATTTGAAGCTTGATAATTGTGTAATGTCTGAAGATGGCATCGCTAAAATTATTGACTTTGGTTCTGCAGCTGTTTTTAGATATCCATTTGAGTCAGAAATTGTTCTTGCTCATGGAATTGTTGGCTCTGATCCTTATCTTGCTCCAGAGGTTTGTACAGAACTTAAATACGATCCTCAACCAGCAGATATATGGTCACTTGCTATAATATATTGTTGCATGAGTTTAAGACGTTTCCCATGGAAAGCCCCAAGAAAGTCTGATAATTCATTTAAACTTTTTTGTATGATGGATGATACTTCACCCGATCCTTTAACAGGAGAAGTACATTCTTCTCATCATCATCATCACCATCATCATCAAACTCAATCGGCTAATAGTGGTACTCCTGCTAATAAGTCTTCTACATCACTCAATGACAACGCCTCTGAAACAACTTGTATTGAAACTAATAACAACAATTGTAAGGGTAATAGTAATGAAGACACTATTTCAAACAAATCGAAGGAGTCTTTGTCTTCAGGTTCTAAATCTTCAAAACCAAATGACATCAACTCTACGACAACTACATCAACCCCTCCTACTGTTAATTCACCACAATCTCCTAATAACCCAGATCCTAAAATAAAGCAACAACAGCACCATCACCATCATCATAGTGATAAACCTGGTCATAGCTCATCTTCATTAAAACCGTCTTCATCAGCAGTTTCGACAGCTAGTGCTGCACCAAAGCCTACCAACAGAGGCCCTTGGCGCTTACTTAGATTGTTACCACCTGAATCTCGGAAGATTATTTATGGAATGCTTTCTGTAGATCCTACTAAAAGATCATTAATGAAAAATGTTTTTGAAGACAATTGGATTAAAGAAACAGAAATGTGTACAATTAAAGATGGAGCACTTGTTCGTTCCAAGAACCATCATCATACTCTTGTTGCTCCTGAGAATGCTCATTTAGCTAATTATAAAAAGAATTAAAGAAGAAGCATAAAAAATATCATTTAAAGGGGTAAAAAAAATGAAAATATTTAAAAATTTAAAAACATTAAAAAAAAAAAAACGATTAAAAAAATAAAAAAAAAAAAAAAAAAAAAAAAAAAAAAAAAAAAAAAAAAAAAAAAAAAAAAAAAAAAAAAAAAAAAAAAAAAAAAAAAAAAAAAAAAAAAAAAAAA